>APFE031092524.1:47004-83757 GCA_000404065.3 Pinus taeda
TGATCCTAGAATTGTGAAGGAAGTAGTAGATTCAGAGGATGGAAAGCTATAGAAAGAGGCCATGGTTGATGAAATGGCATCTTTGCACAAAATTGAGGCTTGGGATCTAGTGGAGTTTCTGGTTGGAAGGAAACCCATTGGCAGCAAATGGGTGTTCAAAAAGAAGACAAATGCAGAAGGAAAAGTGGAGAAATACAAAGCTCGGTTGGTAGCAAAAGGTTATTCCCAGGTGTCGGGAATTGATTTTGGTGATATTTTTTCTCCTGTTGCAAAGGTAACTTCTATTAGATTACTTTTATCTGTTGCTGCTGCTTTTAATTTTGAGGTAGAACAAATGGATGTGAAGATAACATTTCTTCACAGGGATCTGGAAGAGGAAATCTAGATGAAGCAACCTAAAGGCTTTGCAGCGAAGGGTAAGAAAGAACTGGTATGCAAGTTAAATAAGTCTTTGTATGGGTGAAAACAGTCACCAAGGATGTGGTATTAGAAATTTGATACATTTATACGGGGACTTGGCTTCAGTAGAAGCAAAGCAGATCACTGTGTGTATTTTAAATTAATTGGTGACCGTGTTATTTATCTGGTCTTGTATGTGGATGATATGTTGCTGGTTGGAAATGATAAAGAAATTATCCAGGATCTAAAGACCCAATTGTCCTCCAAATTCGACATGAAAGATCTTGGTGCTGCAAACTATATTTCGGGCATGGAAATTAAATGAGATCGGGCAAAGAGGAAGCTCTGGTTAAACTAGAGGAAGTATATCGAGATAATACTGCAGAGGTTTAAAATGCAGGATAGTAAATCGGTGAAGGTTCCTATTCCTGTAGGTGTGAGGTTATCTACTGAACGATGTCCCAAGACACAAGAAGAGGAAGAGGACATGTCCTGTGTTCCATATGCAAGTACAGTCGGTAGCCTAATGTACGCAATGGTCTGTACTAGACTAGACATTGCACATGCAGTGGGAGTATTGAGCAGGTTTATGTCAAAACTAGGAAATGAGCATTGGACAGCAGTGAAGCAGGTTTTTAGGTATTTGTGTGGAACTAGTGATTATGGTCTGTGCTACAAAGGAAGACCAGGATTGGACAGAGTGTTGGATATTTGTGGCTTTGTTGATGCAGACTGGGCTGGAGATCTGGATCAGAGAAGATCTACAAGTGGGTATGCGTTTAACCTATTTGGAGGTGCAGTCAGTTGGATGAGTAAGAAACAATCTGTAGTGGCACTATCAACTATAGAGGCAGAATACATGGCAGCCACTCATGCAAGCAAGGAAGCAGTTTGGTTGCAGAGATTGTTTTCAAGTATGGGGTTAGTACAGGAAGCTATAAGGATAGACTGTGACAACCAAAGTGCAATTTTCTTAGTAAAGAACCATGCATATCATTCAAAGACAAAACACATTGATGTTCAGTATCACTTTGTGAGGGATATGATAGAAGAAAAAAAGGTGTTGCTGGTAAAGGTAGACACTTTGAAGAATAATGCATATACATTGACAAAATCTGTGAGCTCCGAGAAGTTCTCTTGGTGTAGAGAGACAATGGGAATTTCAAGGCTAGGAAAATGACTAAGCTCTCTCGTGGACCCCTGTGGAAAGAAAACAACAAGTGGGAGAATGTTGGGTTGTGTTATATTCTTTCCACGTAGTTAACAGAGGGTTTGAAGGGCACCTGTAACCCCACTTTATGGGGTCCGGGGCAGCGCCCTGGAAAATTTTTGTTTTGGACCCTATGTTAGGTTGGGTGGACCCACATATGGTTTTGCGCATGATTTTCGCACATGTTTTTTGGACGCGATGGTTTTCGGTCCATGGTATTGGATGCAATTGTTTTTTGTCCATGGTATTGGATACTTCGGCATGTATAAATATGTATTATAATATTGAAAGGAACATAATGAAAAATCAAGCTGGTAGTCTCGGTTTTGGGATCTAGAGGAAAATCTCTGTATAGATGTGTTTTATGTATTATGATCTCGCATTGTTTATTTGTTGTGTTTTAGAATTCATATGCAGGTAATTTCTGTATGGGGTTAAAACCTACATATTTGTTTAGTCTTCAGCGACATTGTTATATCAGGATTCTTGATTGGTGGTCCCTCAATCTTGCGGTGACCCTTGATTTCAGGAATATTAATCTTAGAGGGTATTTATCTTCTTCTTCAGCAGTCACTTTATAGCATTCCAGAGCATGGCTCAGCTGAGTAGTCAAATTAGGTTGAATCAGATCCAAAGGATCCTGCGGTATCCTAAAGATCGCTGCTTTAACCTCTTGTAGCACTTTGTCAATACAGTTAAACCCTTCTTTGAAGATGAACATCATTATGAACGCTTCACGCAGAATATTCCATTCTCCTATGCCATGGTGGAGCTCTGTCTCCAAGTACCACTTCATCGAGATGACATCTAGGCTAAGACATAACAAGTGCACCCATTCAGGCTGAGGCTTCGCTCCATAGGCCTTAGCCCATTTGGCCAAGTGTGTGTGTGGATCATCCTTCCCGTCATACTTGTTTGTCACTCATACCTTTGGCTTTCCAAAGCGTGTTCTCATCATCCTCCCAAACTCGTGCCAAACATCAAAACTACTCTTGTGCGTACCCCACCATCTATTTGGTGTAGCGCGTAGTGCCCAGTCCAAAGCCTGGAAACACTGCTTCTCTGGTACTTCCCTCTCAAATACATCCAGAAACACATCCACTTCATTCAAGCCATCATAAGTGGGAAAATTTCTTACCTCTGATAGCACATAGTGCAATGACTGGGTCATTATGTTACAGTTTAGGGTGGTTACTTCATGTAGCCGATTCTGCCAGCGTTCTAATTCTTATTCTTAGTCTGAATTACAGGAACTCTCGCGATCCCATGTAATTTGTCCATCCACTGTCAGATTCACCCAATCTTGGTCTCGCGCTGTTATCTTATATATACAGTCCAAATCGTCATTGATTTTGTAATTACGGACTGGTTCAATATAACATGATCCTTCAATAGGATTTAGGGGCTATTACACGAAGCAATTTCATTTCAAATATCATCTTTCACTTCTTTAGGTTGATTACCACATTCAGGTCAGTAGCCTAATCAATGCCAAGGAGCACAGGGTAGGGGTTGCTGTCATCCACAATTTCTATTACTTCAAAATCAGCCAATACGCTCGCGCCTTCAATATCTACAGTTACTCCCTGCAACCATCCCATGGGGATGATCTTCTGTTGATTTTCCATCCTTAATTGAATCAGAGACCACTGCAGTGTGGGTCTCCCTATCCATTCCCAAGTCTTCTTTGGAAAAACGTTCGCGTTTGACCACAAATCCAGAATAACTTGATCCATTTCATACTCTCCTATCTGCGCGGTGAGTCTCATTTCTCGTCCTATTCTTACCTTATGCTTACCAATCTTCCATACCATGCGCAGTTCACCTGGAGAGTTTATGGCGCATCTATTTATAAGTTCCTGTAACCCCTTTACAGCCTTGCTATCGCGCAGCAACTTAATGCATGTCTCTAGAAAGGTCATAAGCATAGAAGGGTCCATTTCCTAAATATGTTTATCCCGGCTCCCTGAGGTAGAGGCCTCAGCGAAGCTCTTCTTTACTTCCATGAACATTTCGTGTGTGCGCTCCAAATCAAATTCAACCTCGTTTTCTAGAGCTCTACGAACCCATGCGTTGTCTTCAAGCTATTTCCCCTTATCGTCGCCTATTGTAATTCCACTTCAGAGCACGATATTCACATTCGGGTCCTCTTCACAAGGTTCAGCACTCATCATGTATAGGTTCCGAGTCAGCTATGGTGGTAGCACCCCTTTATCACGTATCCTTGCTATTAGTGTAGGGCAGTCCTTAGTCTCATGATCAAACTGAGTGCAATATTTACATGACGGACGCGTTGGGTTAGTGCATTCGTGGTTATAGTGTCCAGGTCCTCCACAATTGTAACAGATTAGTTGTCCCCAACCTTTGCCAGGCCCTACTCCACCTCGACGTTGTCCGCACCCCTAAAAGCCTATCCGCGCCATCCCAACGCTCTGGTCAGGAGGCCACATTTCTTCCTGAACTCTATAGGTAGGTGTTCTGTCCATCATCAATTCATAACTTCAGAAATTGTGCTCATCATTCCCTATCGACCTGTAGAAGTTGTAGAACAATTTTTGTGGTGTTTGTACAAACTTTTGCAGCATATGACAATTATCAGTCATATGTTTCCCTGCTACCTGACATATAGTGCACCACAACGCAGGCCCCGTGCTTGATCCTGCTTGGGCTTCTAGCCTCAAAGGCATCGGTCTTCCTCCTGCATATAGTTCACAAATACTAGGCAGTGATCTTTGTCATGTCCCTGATCTTTACATTTCGGGCACCATATCTCTTCGCGTGCCTCAGGTCGAACTGTTCTATCTTGCTTCAAACTTTTCATTTTGAGGCAAATATTTTGCAACTGCGCATGGATCTGCTGAGCCCCTAGATTCAGATATTGCATTGGTGTTTCATGCAGTCTTATTGCAATCTCCAAGGCCTCTGCCTGAGTCATAAACTTTTGTTGTGACAGTGCAGCCCTTAGGTGAGGCAGGAGTGAAGCCATAAACCATTCACGATGTTGTCCATCTGGTTTCATCGCGATTTCCTTGAACCCCACAATTGACTGCGCCTTAGATTTAGGCCTAATGAACTTTTTATTCAGTGTGGTCTAGATCTCTACCAACCCAGCGTTTGGGTTATAGTTAGAGTACTTGATGTACCAAATTAGTACGCGATCATGCAAAGCACTAACAACCGTTTCCTTCTTCATGTGATTATCTGTGATGCCCTGAGCTTCCCATACAACTTTTACGACGAACCAGAATTGGTCCGGGTCCTCATTTCCCAAGTCCTTAAACAATGACAACTTCTCTAAATTCAACATGTTGAATTGGGGTGGAGGTGTTGGTGGTGTGGGCAAAGTTGTAGGTGATGGTGGTGAAGGTGGAGGTGGTATTTGCGGGAACCCCTTTGTTTTATAAACTAAAATGTACTTCGCAGAGAAGCTTGCGCTACTCCCTCTTCATCACTCAAAGGAGTTGAAATCAGTGGGCTATATTCAAGACCCTTTCTTCCTTTGTTCTTGTAAGTCTTTCCACTTCACGTAACTATGAACATTAAGGTAGCTTCATAACCCGTTTTTAGCACAATAACATCTTAATCCAAGTATTTAAAAACTTCAAGTACTTACCTCATGAACCTTTGAAAAAGCACCACTTCTCCTTGCTGTAACTGAATAAGGTATTGACCGAGAATTCTGTCACAAACCCTCCTATGATGTGATCGAGCCAATGATCAACAGCACGGGCTATCTTATCCTTAGAGGCTTTCGGTCTCTGTACTAACTTTGGGGTCCAGACAATAGGACCGTCAAGCCTCCACCTTCCTTGGATATCCTCTAGCTTCATGATCCACTCGTATAACTCAACTAGAAAGGAACATAAAAAGATCATGTGGATTTCTGTATACAAGTATCTGTCTAGCCACTGTTCCTTTGTCAGCTGCAAATTTCTATTTTCCCTCGCTGTGAATTCATGGATCTTCCTATCCAACTAGTCTTCAATCTCTTTCTTAGTTGGATTCCAATGATACGACATCACACATCTCTCATGTAGATTCCAGGTCCCAGCAATGAAACCATTTGTTGGCCTTGTGGGCCCTGACCCAGGTTTAGCGTTAGTCAGCAAAACAAATCCCTACACTACTGGCCATTTCAGCATCAGCCCGCAGAGTACGGACCAAATTATCACGCGAAGCAGTATTGGGAGATGCTGGAAGCAAGTTTCTACACCCTGAGATGGTCGTGATGTCAGTTTATACCCCCTGCCCCTGCTTTTGCGCAGGTCGCTAAGCCTTAGGGCTTTATCAATCTATCATTTATTCCGCCCTTCTGTACCTCTGCGAAGGTGTAATATTAACCTTCGCACAACCCTAACCAGTGGTTTAGGTACTTTCGCGTAGCTATGACAATGTATTGTATAGGTTCCCAAGTAATCTCAAGTGTTTTACTTATCTTACCAATCAATTACAGTTAGTGTCGCGTAAACTGATATTTACTTACATTCAATTAACATATATAATCACATACATTCACGCATCAAATAAACATTGTAAAATAAACCTAGATCACAATATAATCAGAGGCATTAACAGAGACTAAATACACAGTAATTGCAAAATAATTCTCTTTATTGATATCTTCCAGTTTAATATAGAATTTATCTACCCTGCGCACACAGCTGTAGGGGTTGGCGCACTCAACTGCGGACTTCCACCCTAAACCTCTGCACACTCAACTGTAGAGCCTCTACCTACACTAAGACCTGAAAACACTTAGACCTCTCTATTAAAAATTCAAAAGCTTAATTGTTCTAACTGCCTAGAGCTTACTTACTTAGCTCTCTTTTATAAAATCCCATGGTCTGCGGACCATGGGTAGATCTTTACAGCCAACTTGACACTTTACAAAATAAGGGCAGACAACCCTTTATGACTCTTGACACCTTCGTGCTCTGCAACAAAAAATGCGAAGACTTTACAACCTTATTACAAATTGTCCCAAAACATGGGATTTTAGCCCCAGAACTGCTCTTGGGGGAACCCGTTCCCAACACACATATAGCGCTGCCTAAACTGATATCCTTACTTGTGTTCAATTAAATGATATAATCACATATATTCATGCATCAAATAAACATTGTAAATTAAACCCAAAACACAATATAATCATATCATTAACGGGAAATAAATACACAAAATTTCCATAATACTTCTTTTTGTCGATGTCTTTCAGTTTAATACAGACTCTATTCGCCCTATGCACCCAGCTGTAGGGGTTCGCACACTCAGCTATGGACTTCCACCCTAGGCCTTTGTGCACTCAATTGCAGAGCCTCTACCTATGCTAAGATCTGAGAACACTTAAACTAGTTTCCACCTGAACTCCAATGCTTAACTCTTTCTCCTTTAGAGCTTACTTACTTAGCTCCTTTTTATACAATGCCATGGTTCGCGGACCATGGGTAGATCTTTACAGCCGTTGACACTTTACAAAATAAGGGAAGACAACCCTTAATGACTCTTGACACCTTCGTGGTCCACGATCACAAAATGTGGAGACTTACAACTTTATTACAAAATTATCCCAAAACATGGGATTTTAGCCCCAAAACTGCTCTTGGGGGAACCTGTTCCCAAGAGGCCCCCAACACAAACATGGTGACTCACCCTCGAGTCACTTTGCAGGCTCAAAGATCTTGGTGTGAAGACCTCCCAGCTCGACCTATATGACAACAACCTCGGTGGTGCACTATGCAGCCGCCTGCTTCACTTCTTCAACCAAGTGCTCTATCGCTGGTCCTAAATTGTTAGCCTGAAGCTTCTGCTAAGTCGCTTGTAGATTAGCGAGCTTGCCTTCAATGGAGGCCATGATCGAATAAGCTTTGTCCAACCAGGGCTTCAAGCGCGCCTTCAGCACTGCCACTTTGTGTTGCACTGCATTTACCTGTTCTTTCTATCTTTTGGCCTCTTACAGCTTTGCTAGCCTCTGTGTGAGAGTGATGGTGTGTGCTATACCTTTTACTTCGTCATAGCACTGCTGTAGTTATCGTGCCTCTGTCTTTAGCCACTGTACACTAGGATCCTCCTCCAGGCTCTTCAAGACCTCGAACAACTATTCAAAAAGCTGTGTGTAGTCTATTACTGCATTGTCTACTGCCACTATTGCCTCTGTGATAGTGGTTGCAAACTGCTCCTTTACTTCAGGCGGAGTTGACGGCTAGGTCTTCAACTGCAAATATGCAATCTGTAGGTTTAGCTCCAACTGAACCTTAGCCAACTCTATGCGAGCTTTGTGCACCCCTGTAGCAAGCTTGTAGACTTGTTCATCTGCCCTCATCATCCTCAGGAATGGCCAATTTGGGGACCATTTGACAGGCTACCCTCACGGCCTTAATCATGTGCATATTCATGTTAGTAATTTCCACCATGGAAGTGAGGGCGATGTCTCACTGTAGGGCCATATGTACATTATTAATCTTCTACTCACTGATTCCCTGCAAAGCGCGTTGTTCGTGAGACCTTAGCTTCGCGATCACTCCATCTTGCAGTAGGTGAAGCGCCTCTCCAAGAAGTGCTACCAAGTACAACCCCACTCCCTTGAGGGTGTTAACAGTGGGCCAGTCTGCTTCGTTCTTTGCGGTCAATGCTCCATCCGGCAACACTATCGCTCGAGAGTCCTTTGTAGTTCCAATGCAGTCATCCCAGTAGTTGTGTGAATAGTGGGATGCATTAGCTATTCTGTCACCAAGCACGAGAACTTCTCATGGTCAGCTAAGTCCCAATCTTCCAGTTTCAACAATGGAACCTACCCCAAACATGGTCCTTCAAAGACAATCTCGTCCGGCAACAGAAGTGTGTGCAAGGCGACCTTGCTTTTGTCAATGTCCTTTGGAACCTTGGTCTTACCCTTGTACAGAGGGACGTACTCGGGAAACTTAGTGATAGGGTCAGAACCCTTGACTTCAACTTCCTCCACTTCCACCCCCAAATCCTCATCATCCATCGAGATGTCCTCAATTTCTTCCTCCTTCGGCTCCAAGTTAATGATTTTACCCTTTTTCTATGTGGTGGGCTTGTCCTTCTGTGGGTTTCTTCTAGGTAATGTGTGCACCGGTATCGCAGCCTGATTTCCCTTCTTACCCTTCGTACTCTCCTTGGTTGGGGTAGGCTTCAGTCTAGGCATCCGTGATGACTTGGGGACTTCAGCTAGTACCTTTGCAACCTCTGAAGAAACTCCCTTTGCCTTTATAATGACCTTTGGCACAACCCCCTCGGCTGTCAGTGCTTCGACATCCATAGCTTTGGATCCTGGGATAAAATCACGGATGAAATTGCGGCTGGACTCTGGAAATCGATCAAACACTGGGCAGTCGAGCAATGGTTCGAAGAATATGTGGGTGATGCATGTCTTAGAGCTCACCAACTCAATGATCAAAATGCCAAGTGTTTTTGGTTGGGCCTCCACCTATAATTTATAGGCCATTTTGAATTCAAAGCTGACTATTCTCCCCACATTCGGTTCAATAATGTTGGATTGGTGATAGATTTCCAAGGATCTTACCCATAAATTTTGTCTTAAATGCTGGAGGCCTGCTCCATTTGGCTGCATTCTTATCATAAAATCATGAAAAATGACTTTAACGATTACTTTCTGGCTAATGTGTGCGATTTTTCCTCGGGTAGCATAGCTCTCTTCGCATTGGCGCGAACCCTGTGACATTTCCTCGTTCCGCACAATCCTCCAATCGCGTAGTTCCCCAACTCAGGTAGTGTAGTTTATAGTCTCACGCCTCCTTTCAGCTGCCTAGAGTGATAAGACTATGCTACCTTGATAGAGTCATCTGGCCGAATCATCGATATATGGTTTCAATCAGTTGCCATTCACCTTTCCTGGGAAGGGATCTCCATTCAATTTAACCAACTGAACTGCTCCAAAATTGGAAATATCCTTAATGACATAGGGCCCTAGCCAGTGAATTTTGAGTTTCCTTGGAAATTTATCAAACTTGCTATCATATAACAAAACCAAATCATTTACCTTAGAGGTGCGCAGCTTAATGTGCCGATCATGCCATGCTTTTTCACGCTGCTTTTGAACCTGTTGGTGAAATCTAGCCAGAAATCTTTCTTCCTCAAGCTCAGCAAGGTGCGTGAGGCTCTCTTCTAGGGCTCCTCGATCCTTCATAACCATGAGTGCCACTCGGACTAGGCATAATGTATTCCATGGGCATCACTACTTCAACACCATATCCAAGCCTAAAGGGTGTCTTCCCAGTTAACTTTTTGCATGTCGTTCGATAGGCCCATAGTACTATGGGTATGCGCAGGTCCCAATCACTTTGGTGAGCGTTGCAAACCTTGGTCAATGCATTCTCTAGCACCTTATTGAAAGCTTCCACGATCCCATTAGCCTGTGGGTGGTAAGGCATGCTTTTCTGGTGATACACCCGAAATTCCTCCATTAGTGCACTGATCGTTTTGTTAAAAAAGTGCGTACCATGATCACTCATCAAAATCTTTGGACACCCAAATCATGTTAGTACATAATCAAAGAGAAACTTCGTAGCGGTCATGCCTATGCAGTCCTTCACAGGGTATGCCTCTGCCCATCGAGTCAAATACTTAGTTGCAGTGATAATGTACTATGCCCCCATCTTCTTTCGTTGGGGCTGAATGGTTCCCACAAAATCTATCACACATCTCTCGAAAGGTTGTAATGTCATATGTGGGTTCAGAAGTAGCTCATCTCTCTGCGATGGTCTGCTAGTCATTTGACACACATCACACGCCTTGCAGTAAGCTTTTGAATCGTGATGGAGTGTTGGCCACCACAACCCCGCACATAGAATCTTCTGTGTAGTCACCCTTCCTGCAAATGCCCTCCCGCAGCACCCCCATGAGCATCCATGAGGATATTGATCCTTTCAAACTCTGGTACATATCATCATACTATTTCATTAGACCCCATTTTGTACAAATGTCCAAAAATGACAAAAAATTTTGCTGCACTTACCACTAACTCCTTTTTCTATTGGGTGGTGTAGCCTTCTGGGGCAGTTCTTGTTGTTAGGAAGTGTATGGTGTCTTCAAAGTAACCATCCGCGACAGGCACTGCAAATAGCTACGTGTCAGGAAATCCCTCCTCCAAATTAGTGGGCCCTTCCCCGTTTCGGTGTGCGATAGATGGTCTGGTCCCGCGTTCAGCTGTCCAGGCTTCACAATAACTTCAAAATCATAATCCTGGAACAATAAAAACCACCCACAGATTCTTCCCCCCAACACAGGATTATTGACTAGGTATTTCAATGCACAATGATCCTTATACATCTTAAAATGTCCCCCCAGCAAATTGTGTCTAAACCTCTGAAGCACGTATACCATGGCTAATCCTTCGTGCTTGGTGGTGGAATAATTCTTCTCAGCCTTGGATAACCTCCTTATTGCTAATGCTATACGATGGTCCAATTCTCCTCCACCAGTCTGTGTCAGTACTGCTCCAAGTGCTATACATGACACATCTACATATACATGAAACTCCTTCTTCCAATCAGGGAAGACTAAAATCGGCGTAGTGATCATTTTTCCTTTTAGCACATCCAAGCTTTTTTGACAGTCCTCATTCCAATAGAACATGACATCCTTTTTCAATAGCTTCTCCATAGGTGCAGTGACCTGGGCGTAGCCCTTGATAAACTTCATGTAGTACCTAGTATGTCCCAAGGTTGCACACAACTATTTCACACTCCTCAACGCCTCCAAGTTAAGTATCACTGTGATCTTGGTGGGATCTACCATCAGTCCCTATCTACAAACCACATGACCCAACAAAGTCCAAAAAGGAACACAAAACATACATTTCTTTAGATTGAGCGCAATCTGGTACCTTCGATAAGTATCTAGCATTAAGCACAAATTATCCACATGGCGTTTTACCAACCCAAACACAGTCCAATTATCAAAGTACACCTCTAGAAACTTATGAATGAAGTATTTGAATGCAACAATGACTACGCGCGAAAAAATTGTAGGCGCATTCTTCAATCTGAAAGGCATTACAATGTACTGAAAACATCCCCATTTAGTCACGAAGGTCATCTTGCTTCTATCTTTAGGCATGAATTTGATCTGATGGTACCCAGAAAACCCATCAATGAAGAAGTACGCTTCTTGGCCACCTACATTATCCAATACCTCATCAGTGAACAGAGTCAGGAAATGATCATGTACGCAAGCGTCATTCAACTTCCTGAGATCTACGCATATCCTTATTTCATCCTTCTACTTCTTTTCCTGTACCACCATTGGGCTCACCCAATCATATTCTTCTACAGGCTCAATGATGCCTGCTGCAAGCATCTTATCGAACTCCAAGCGGACCTTCTCCTTATACTTTGGATTGAGGTGGTAAGGTCTCTGTTTAACCGATTTCACGTCGAGTTTTAACGTGATCTTCATAATGCCCAGGTCTCCTATTATCCCCTTGAACTCCATAAACTTGGTAGGGAACAAATCCTAGTATTCGCAAAGCAATTTGGAAACCTTATCTATCATTGCATCATCCCAGTAATCTCCAATCTTCGCAAATTTGGTCTCCACCTCCGTACCAATATTTACCTGTTTCGTTTCTAGTGGCGCGGTTATATTAGGATTCTCAATTTTTGGTCCCTTGACCTCATGGTGACCCTCAGTTTTAGGGATATTAATCTTTCATGGGTCCTTGTTTTCTTCTTCAACAGTCATGTTATAACATTCTAGTGTGTTGCTTAGCTGAGTAGCCCAATTAGGTTGAACCAGATCCAAAGGATTCTGCGATATCTTAAAGATCGTTGGTTTAACTTCTTGTAGTGCTTCGTCAATATGGTCAAACCCATCTTTGAAGCTGAACGTCATTATGAACCCTTCGCACAGAATATCCCATTCACCTGTGCCATGGCGGAGCTCTGTCTCCAAGTACCAGGTCATTGGGATGACATCCAAGGTGTGACAGAACAAGTGCACCCATTTAGGTTGGGGCTTCACTCCATAGGCCTTAGCTCATTTGGCCAAGTGTGTGCATAGATCATCCTTCCCACCATACTTTTTTGTCACTCGTACCTTCATCTTCCCAAAGCGTGTTTGCATCATCCTCCTACACTCGTGCCAATCATCAAAACTACCCTTGTGCGTACCCCACCATCTTGCAGGCATAGCGCGCGGTGCCCAATCCAAAGCCTAGAAGTGCTGCTTCTCTGGTACTTCCCTCTCAAATGCATCCAAAAACACATCCACATCATTCAAGCCATCATAAGTGGGTATATTTCTTACCTCTGACGACACACAGTGCAATGAGCAAGGTCATCATGTTATAGCTCAACGTGGTTACTTCATGTAGCTGATTTTGCCAGCACTCTAATTCTTCATCTAAGTTTGAGGTGCAGCAACTCTCGCGATCCCATGTAATTCAGTCATCTGCTTTCAGATTCATCCAATCTTGGTCTCACATTGTTATTTTATATATGCAGTCCAAATCGTCATCGCTCTCGTAATTGCAGACTGGTTCAGTATAGTGAGATCCTTTAGCAGGATCTAGGGGTACTATTACACGAAGCGATTTCTTTTCAAATATTATCTTTCACTTCTTTAGGTTGATTACCCCATTCATGTTAGTAGCCCTATTAATGCCAAAGAGTGTAGGGTAGGGGTTGCTGTCATCCACAATTTCTATCATTTCAAATTCAGCTAATGTGCCCGCGCCTTCAATATCTACAGTTACTCCTTGCAGCCATCCCATATGGGATGATCTTCTACTAATTTTCCATCCTTAACTGAATCAGAGACCACTGCAGCACAGGTCTCCCCATCCACTCCCAAGTCTGCTTCGACAAAACATTCACATCTAACTCTAGATCCAAAATAACCTAATCCATTTTATATTCTCCTATCTATGCGGTGAGTCTCATATCACGCCCTGTCCTTACTTTATGCTTACCAATCTTTCGTACCATGCATGGTTCACCCGGAGCGTTTCTGGTGCATCTATTTATAATTTCCTATAACCCCTTCACAACTTTGCTATCACACAACAACTTCATGCAGGTCTCCAGAAAGGTTGTAAGCATAGAAGGGTCTATTTCCTGAACAGGCTTATCCTAGCTCCCTGAGGTAGAGGCCTCAGCGAAGCTCTTTTTTTCTTCCACGAATGTGTTGTGAGCATGCTCCAAAGCAAATTCAGCCTCCTTCGCTAGAGCTTTGCAAACCCATGTGCTACCTTCGAGCTGTTTCCCACTTCAGAGCACTATATTCACATTTAGATCCTCTTCGCAAGGCTCAACCCTCATCATCTGCAAGTTCTGAGTTAACTGCGGTGGTAGTACCCCTTTGTCGCATATCCTCACTATCAGCATAGGTCAATCCTCCGTCTCATGATCAAACTGAGTACAATATTTGCACGATGATCATGTTGAGTTAGTGAATTCATGGGAATAGTGTCATAGTCCTCCACAATTGTAATAGATCAGCTGTCCCCGACCTCTACCAGGTCCTCCTCTACCTCAGCCTCGTTCGCGCCCCTAAAATCCTATTCGCCCCATCCTAGTGCTCTGGTCAGGGGGCTGCATTTATGCTTTAACTCTATAGGCGGGTGTTCTGTCCATCATCAATTCATAACTTTGGGAGTTGCACTCATCATGCCCTACCGACCTGGAGAAGTTGCAGAACAATTGTTGCGGTGTTTGTACAAACTTCTGCAGAAAATGAAAATTATCAGTTGTATGTTTCCCTGCTACCTCACATATAGTGCACTAGAATGTAGGCCCCACACTCGGTCCTGTTTGGGATTTTGGCCTGAAAGGCATCGATCCACCTCCTACAATATAGTTTGCAAAGACTGGGCAGTGGTCTTTGTCATGCCCTTGACCTTTACATTTCAGGCACCATCTCTTTTCGCGCACCTCCGGTCGAACTATTCTGTCCTACTTCAAACTTTACATTTTGAGGCAAAGATTTTGCAATTGTGCATGGATCTACTGAACCCCTAGATTTAGATCTTGCATCAATGTTTCATGCAATCTCATTGCAATATCCAAGGCCTCTGCTTGAGTCATAATCTTCAGTTATGACAGTGCAACCCTTAGGTGAGGCAGGAGTGAAGCCACGAACCATTCGCGGTGCTATCCATATGTTAAGTTCATATTAGCTTCATGGATTTTACATGTCAATCTCTAATCCAATTCCCAAGGTGTCTCACCTAGTTTGGTCACGTTTTCCTTGAACCCCACAATCGACCGTGCCTCATATTTAGGCCTACTGAACTCTTTATTCAGCATGGTCTGGATTTCTGCCAATCCAACATTTGGGTTATCATTAGAGCACTTGATGTACCAAGTTAGTGTATGATCTTGCAAAGCACTAACCAACATTTCCTTCTTCATGTGATCATTTGTGATGTCCTAAGCTTCCCATACAACTTTTACGATGAACCAAAACTGGTCTGGGTCCTCATTTCCGAAGCCCTTAAACAAAGGTAGCTTCATTGAATTCGCGATGTTGAAATGTGGTGGAGGTCGGGGTGGTGTGGGCGAAGTCACAGGTGACAGTGGTGAAGGTGGAGGTGGTAGTTGTGGGAACCCTTGTTTTATCAACTGAACTACACTTCGCGGAGAAGCCTGCGCTACTCCCTCTTCGTCACTCAAAGGATGTGAAATTAGTGGGCTATATTTTGGAACCTTTCTTTCTTCATTCCTGTAAGTCTTTCCACTTCGCGTAGCTTCGAACATAAAGGTGGCTGCATAACCCATTTTTCGCATAATAACATCTTAATCCAAGTATTTAAATACTTCAAGTACTTACCTTGTGGACCTTTGAAAAAGCGCCGCTTTGCCTTGCTGTAACCGACTGAGTTATCGATCGCAAATTCTATCACAAACCTGCCTATGATATGACTGAGCCAATGATTGACAGCGTGGGTGACCTTATCCTTAGAGGCTTCCAGTCTTTGTACTAGCTTCGAGGTCCAGAAAATAGGACCATCAAGCCTCCACCTTCCTTGGCTATTCGCTAGCTTTGCGATTCACTCATATAACTCAACTGGAAAGGAACAGAAAAATTTCTCGTGGATTTTTGTATATAGGTACCTGTCCAGCCACTGTTCTTTCATCAGCCATGGGTTTCTATTCTCCTGTGCCGCGAATTCATGGATCTTCCTATCCAACCAGTATTTAACCTCTTTCTTAGTTGGATTCTAGTGATACAACATCACACATCTCTAATGCAGATTCTGGTATTGACAACGGAACCATTTGCTAGCTTTGTGGGGCCTGACCCAGGTTCAATGTTAGTTAGCTAAACAAATCCCTACACTACTGCCCTTTCAGCGTCAGCCCGTGGAGCGCGGATTGAAGTCTCACCTGAAGCAGTATGAGGGGATGCTGGAACCAAGTTTCCACACCCTGAGATGGTCGTGATGTTGGTTTATACCCTCTGCCCCTACATTCATGCAGGTCGTTAAGCCTTAGGGCTCTATCAGTCTACCCTTTATTCCACCCTTTAGTACCTCCGCGAAGGTGTATGATTGAACTTCGCGCAACCCTAACTCGTGGTCCAGGTACTTTCACGTAGCTATGACAATGTATTGTATAGGTTCCCAAGTTATCTCAAGTGTGTTACTTATCTTACTAATTTATCATAGTTAGCGCTGCCTAAACTAATATCCTTACTTGCGTTCATTTAACCGATATAATCACATATATTTGCACATCAAATAAACATTGTAAATTAAACTCAAAACACAATATAATTAGATGCATTAACAGGAACTAAATACACATAATTTGCAGAATACTCCTCTTTATTGATATCTTTCAATTTAATACAGACTCTATATGCCCTGCACACACAACTGTAGGGGTTCTGTGCACTTAGCTGTGGACTTCCACCCTAGGCCTCTACGCACTCAGTTGTAAAGCCTCTACCTATGCTAAGACCCAAGAACACTTAGGCTAATTTCTACCAGAACTCTAATGCTTAAGTCTTTCTCCTTTAGAGCTTACTTACTTAGCTCCTTTTTATACAATTCCATGGTTCGCGGACCATGGGTAGATCTTTACAGCCAACTTGACACTTTACAAAATAAGGGTGGAAAACCCTTTATGACTCTTGACACCTTCGTGCTCCGTGACCACAAAATGTGGAGACTTACAACTTTATTACAAAATTATCCGAAAACATGTGTTTTAGCCCCAAAACTACTCTTGGGGGAACCCGTTCCTAACAAAGCATGTGTCTTCTTATCATGGACCTCAAATCCTTGAGGCTTCTAAATGCAATATTATTCATCAATTGTACCATTTAAAAAATTCATTTTATCTTCCATTTGATGAATGTTCCATCGCATAGTAGCAGCCAAAGAGAGAAGATATATACTATTTGTATATATTGTTGTTGGAGAAAAAGTTTCTTCATAGTTAATTCCATCCTTTTGAGAAAAAAACTCTTGCCACAAACCTTGCCTTATACTTATCAATGCTTCCATCAACTACATGTTTGATCTTATATACCCGTTTGGAAGTGACAACATATTTGTCTCTAGGTCTAGGAATAATTTCCCAAACAACATTGTTCATTATAGACTAGCATTCTTCTTGCATTGCATTCTTCCATTCTTGATGTTTGACTGCCTTCTTAAAAGTAGTGGGTTTCACTTCAATAAGCTTAGTCATATAAGCTGCATAACCTGATAATATTTTAGGATTCTTTCTTTGTTTGAAAGTTCCCTTCATCCCTGCATGTTCTTTGAGTTCCTATAGAGTTTTCCTCAACCAAGTTGGCCTCTCGCGAGTTTCTAGAATGATGACTTGCTACACATGTTCACTTGGTCCTTCAACTTCTTCATCATTAGTAGTGGGTTCTTGAATATTGTCATGCCTTAATACTTCTTTAAATATGGGCTCTTCTTCCTCATTAGAATCAATAGGAATGTCCTTAAACTTCTTGTATGTGATGATTTCATCAAAGATAACATCATTGCGTACTTCAATTCATCGATCTTCCTTGATGTAGATTCTATAAGATTTTGAGGAAATACTATATCCAACAAACATGCCTCTTATACCTAAAGGGTCCAATTTATTCCTTTTTTCCTTGGGAATGTGAATGTATATAGGACATCCATATATGGAGATGGTCGACACATGGCTTCTTCCTATGAAAGCTTCTTTTGGGGTCATGTCATTAAGAATTTTATGAGGGCTTCAATTTTGTATATATTTTTGTTACAACTACTTCTCCACATAGGAACTTGGGTATGCCTTGGTCATGTAGCATGGATCTAACACATTCTAAAATTGATCAGTTCTTCCTTTCAACCGCACCTGTCTATTTAGTATTGTAGGGAACTATTCGCACCCTTTTAATTCCTTCTTCCTTGCAAAAAAACACAAGTTCTTTGGAAGTGTATTCTCCACCATTATCTAATCATAGGTTTTTGATCTTCCTTTCCTTCAAATTTTTTACATTTTCCTTGAACTCTTGAAATTTATCAAACACTTCATCCTTATTGAGGAGATATATGCATGTATTTCTAGAGTGATCATCAATAAATGTCACATAGTATTTATTACCTCCAAGATAATCCTCTTCCATTGGTACACAAAGATTAGAATGTATGAGATCCAAAATTTCCTTGGATCTTGTATCACTACTTACAAAAGTTTTCTTCACATTCTTTCTAGAAGCACATCCCTTAAAGACTAGTTCGAGGATACCGGTATCCATATGATTCAAAGATGAAAATATATTATAATGAAGGTGACATACCTTCTATGCCATAGTTCACAAAGGTTGATATCTAAATGCACTAGAGCTTGAGGAAGAGGTGCTAGAAGCCTATACAACCTCCCCTCACACATCCTAATAGTCTTAGTATCTTCAGCACTAGATCCCTTACCCCATACAATAATTTTTCCATCAACAAAAAGAACCCTATCACCTTTATCTTCTAAACAGGAAATAGAGAGAAAATTATTGTTCAAACCTGGAACATAGAGTATATTGTTGAGATGAATGTTTCCACTGGTTTCTAGCTCCAAAGAAGTAGATCCAATTCCTTTGACTAAGTAGCTCTTCTTATCTCCAATTTCAACTAAATGAGAAGAGATTCATTTTGATAAGGTTTTGAGTTAACCACATTCCCCTGTCACATGTCTTGAAGATCCAATGTTGATTAACCATATACTATCATCTTCCAAAGTACCCATGAGATCGGAAAAGAGGCTTCCATCCATGACTTCTTAGACATCTTAGAGATAAACTTGATGATGCAACCTTTGATAGTTTCAAAGAGACTCCTAAGAGTCTTAAGGACTTCCTTCATGTAGCTTTCCATTAAAGAGGGAGAGAGAGAATAGATAATTTCTTCCATAATATTTTCCAATGAGAGTGTCAACAAAAGTGATCCTCAAGTTGTCCTTCCTTCACCTTAGCTCTGATACCATGTTGAGAAATAAATTTCCTTGTAGATTAGGGTTGATTCCTATTACTTTATAATTACTTGTGATATTTTGTTGGATTTTATTACTCTATTATATCTTCATCAAGCAATTACCAATAACATTATGTGCATGAAGATCACAAGAACACAAAGAACACATATAAGCTCCAAGCTAGGGAAAAACCCCACATGGGGGAAACCAAAAAAAATTCTCTTCTTAGAGATTCAAATCAAAGTGAGACATCCAAGACCCAAAGCCCAAGACCAAGACCTCCACAATCACCAACTCATTTTTCCTTCAAATTATTCCTCAAATAAGTCAAAGTCCACAATGTAAACATTGGTAAAAATTCGCCAAATCTGGTCAAACTTAGAATTTTGGCTCTGCAACTCGGATTTGCAGTTTGGACCTACAAATTTTTCCTTGCATCTCATAGAATAACCCCATAGTTCTTGCAAGTGTGAGTAGAACTTCCTTTCTTCCTTAGATTTCTCTCTCTTCCTTTGCCTTCACATTTCTTTTCTTCCTTTCTTGCTTAGAGATCGAACTTGTGTGAATGAGTCTATAAATGAGGATGAAGTCTCTTCCTTTTATAGCCATCCATGTGGTCAGATTGGGCCTCTTCTAGGACGACTTATACTAGAAGGGATGACTTGGTATTGGGGGTTAAAATGATTCTTATAAACTCAAAAATAATATTTTTCTTTTGATACAAAATAGTCCAAATGGGATTTTGACACAAGATACATTTTCCCTTGACTTATTAAACCCTAGAAGCATGAATAACATGCTTTAATATAAAATAATAATAATAATAAATTTTCTTTTTACAATAAATATATAATGATACAAGTACAAAGATAATTATGAATATTGAACCTAGTTACATTTTCCAACACTCCCTCTTAACTATGGAGGTATTCATAATTCAAGAACAAGGTACAAGGATAATCAAATTGAAATATTCTCATAAGAAATGTTGGATTGATAAGCCATATTTAAGCATCAACATCATAACCAACATTTTTAAACTAAAAAATAGCAAGGTTTTGATTGACAAGCTCTAAATCTCCACTAAATTAGAGCACAATGCTAGGAGGCATACATATGGACACCATCACCACAACATATCAAGGCACATACCCCATCCATATGTTCACTAGGTATGTCCTTTTAGGACTATTCTTATCTTGGATTCCCAATCCTCAGATAATATCGATCCTCTTTGACTACTCTTATCTTAGATGCCCTATCTAATCCTCAAATAGTATCAATCCATGAGACTACTTCTATATTGGATTCATAATCCTCAATAAGTATTGGTCTCAGATGCTTATCCAATAATCCTCTCTGTTATCACCTAAATTAACCTTAGGATGAATGGAGGCAATTATAGGTTAATCACAAACCAAGCTTAACCTGGTAGCTAGCCTTACCAGGCCGGGAGAGGGCTCTCTCCTTATGAATCTCAGTCAAGATGACTGGACCAGGAACAAGATTTTATGCTAGGTATAGTAGCTCAAAAGGTTTTGATAGAATTTGTTGGTGTTTTTTGCCAGGTCAGGAGGAGCTGGGAAATTTGGGTCTAGGAAACTAAGTCAAAATTGCAGGGGATTCTATGGGGCAAGGTAGGTATGATCTTCAGTACCTTAGGCTTGATGGGGTGAAATGCTAGGTTGTGAGGAGAGAATAAGGGCATGAGAAAGTCGTGAATCCTTCCTAAATAGTAGGAAAAACATGAAATATTGGTGTTTTCCAAATGTAGAGCATTAAAACTTAATGTATTCCACCTATCTAACTTGAAAACAACCAATTAGAAGCAACTATATGAAAGAAGCATACATAAATAACATGAGAACATATTAACAGAAGAAGAAACAGATGCTAAAAGCTATACCACAGGGATCCCATGAAAATAGCTACAACTTTATTAGTTTCCTGCCAAAACTGCTACAAAATGATGTGTTCAGTACATGAGCATCCAGTTGAATCCAACCCTTGCCAATGACAAAGAAAATACATCATATATATTTTCAAAACACTCATCCTAACAATTAGGGTCGAAACCATGAGAAGAGGAGTAGTTTCAACCATTTCTAAACAAGGAATATGAATCTAGGCAGTCAAAGAGCTTACCTCTAAAAGAGGGGAAACTGATTCATTACCCTCAAAACCACTTTTTATCTAATGAATCTACCATCTAATAGTGTTTGACTATTACATTTACAAACCATGACATTAATTACATCAATATATTCACCTCTATGAGAGATAAAACAAGAAAATAGTTGAAATTTAGCAAAACAGTGATCCTGAGTGAAAATGCCCTACACGCAGCACCACTGGTCCTACGCACAATGCAAATTTGAGTCCACTTTTGGACGCCTTCTTTTCATCTACATTGAGTCCAAGATAGCTCATTGGAAAGGAATTCTAGTCTAGTTTCTAGAACACCTAGAATTTCTAGATTTGGAGCTCATTTGCACCCTCACAAACTGATTCTCCCAAGGCTACTTCTGTGTGTCCAAAAACTAGCAGAAAGGCCAAATTTTGAGTGTTTTTGGACCTTCTGGTGGACTAAATCTGCTCCAAAATTTCTAAAAATTGCTAGGGTGCATGTCCTTGATGCCCTAAATCCAAAAATTCAACCCATTTGTACATTGGGTGTCCCTAGAAAAAGCACAGCGCCGGTGGCGCTGCGCTTCTGGGCAGATTTCCTGAGTTTTGAATTTCCAAAATACCAAAATGACAAAATTTTCTCAAAAATTGCCCAAAATTGGTATGAGGCATCACTATCAACTGCTTTGGTTAGCCAAGGAGGCTTTAGCTAACATTTTTAATCTATCCTCTTCCTTTTTTCCCTCTAAAGCCCTCCTTAACCTAGCTTTCAACATTCTAATCCTCAGGTTGCAAATTTTATTGCGGGTCATGTAATGGTATGCCATGTGTCTAAGTATTTTCTTGTCCTTGTTGGCCTTCTCAATGAGCCCTTCTAGATGTATTTTGACTCTCTCAAGCCAAGTCTCCCTATCATTTTCAATCTCCTGCTTAATAGGAGTCAATGTAACATTAGCCTCTTTGCCAATTTGCCTTCTTTCTTTGAGCACTTCCAGCTCCATGAGGACTTGTTTGTCAGTCAACTATTTGTTTTCCTATTCTAAGTATGTGATGACATACTTGGCTCTCTATAGGTTGTCCACCAAAGCTTTTATTTGAGCTTCCCTTTCCTGTATGATGATGTCTTTGATGGTTCCTTGATCTTGAGCCTCTAAATCAGTAACCTCAATGTCATGCTGCTCGGGCTCATCATGTTCTTCCAACTCAAACTCCCTTTCTTGCTCATCATCCAAGTCATCCTCCTGTACCTTTTCCTTCCCTTTGTTTAGCTGCTCAATTTGTACTTGCTTTGTTGATGTGGAAGGCAAAGCCCCTTCCACACCCTGTGGAGATAACATTTTCTTGTGAACTGATGAAGAAGGCAAGGTCCTTTCCACCTATCGTGGAGCAAACACTTGCCTAGCCGCTGCAAATAATTTCCTTATACCTCTATGATATGTCAAGAATACCGACACCTCAGCAGTTTTTGTCTCTTTGTGTTCCTCTCCTATTTCCGCATGAGTAGAAGGCCCACCTATTTCTTGCACCATAGATGGAGGAATTTGGGGTTCCCTGAACATGTCATGAGTAATGAAAGTCTCCCAAGGGATATTTAGAAGACTGAGATGGTGAAGAACAATAATATTGATTAAGGAGTAATGATATATGCTGTTCATCTACTGAGGGTATGGCTTCTTCAGCACAACGTAAGCCATCTTATCAATGTTTCTAAACAAAAAGTAGGGGAGGTTCAACATATTCACCCTTGTAAAGTGCATGAGGAGCCTGATATGGTAAGTGTACAACCTGGAAAATCTGCCCTCACAAGTGAAATATTTGATGATAATCCTCATCAAGGGGACATACCTATTATCCAAAAATTTGAAGGGGAAAAGTCTTGTCACCTGACTTCTGTACTGAGGCTTAATGTAAGGCTCATAATAATGGTCATCAAAGTCCTGAGCCTTATACCATTTCTCACCAACACCAAGAATTCTGGTGGCCTCTGAAAACAGATGGTGACTCTGTGAAAGTCACCCCAGCCATAGTCACTTCATTGTTATGCAAGTTGGCTACAAAGAGTCTAGCCAATTCATGATGAAATTGAACTCTCTCCACTAATTCACATAACTCATAACATCCAAGGTGTCTCAAGCAAGAAACTGCTAATGGAGAGGGTTGTAGTTCTGCTAAATCGGTTGGCTTTTCTCTGGTAATTTTACCTCCCTTATGAGGATTTCTCTGTTGCCTTCTCCTCTCAACTAAAATATCACTTGCTATATCCTCCCCATCATAATCAGAGTCATCTCTATTCATGTTTAACCAGTTTTCTTAGTTTGCATAATTTTAGACAATAAAAGGGAATGAATGGGATACTCTAGGGTTTGTAGGGATGAGTTTGAGTGAGCTTAGGTAGTTATGGACAAACCATGAGAGTGAAGGGAGGGTTTAGGGAATGAGTGATAGATGGTGAAATGTAGATGAGGGTGAAGGGAATGATGGGTAAGGGGTTTAGTTATGAAACTGGACAATGGGAGAAACAAAAAAGACTAGGGTTTATAGTGAAAAGCTAGGGTTTTATCTTAGGAATGAAAAATTGTCTAAAACTTCACATATGCAAGCCAATCATCAAGCAATATGATAGTACTTACTTGTACAAGGTGAAATTTGGAGGAAATTTGGCAAAAATCTAAAGTTTGGAGCATTTTTATGGTTTGTTTCCCTACGCGCAGCACTCTTGCACAGACGCGTAGCGTGGGCTCCTACATGCAGCGCCCGTTCAAATTAAAAATGTTGAAAACTTCCCTACATGCAGCGCCTTATTCCATACGCACAACATCGGGCAAAAATTCTCTAGAAGCATAGCGCCAGTTGCCTATGTGCAACGCTACCCTTGTTTTGCTAAAAATCACTTTGAAATTGCTTCTTTCTTCTCTCCTTTGGTTTCTTTGACTTGAAAATGAAATAACGAAATGAAAGTAGAATGAAAGAAGTTTTATATATGAGCACCATTTTTATTTTTTCTTTTTGAAAACCCACTTTTCCAATGTTCTTTGCCTTTTGAAAACCTTGTTTTTTAATGCTTGTCTCAATTTTTGCTTTTGCAGGTGGATTAGCTCATGCTGACTTGATTTTTGCAATGTTTGTAGCTAGGAAGTATGGATTTATGCTTAGGAGCAGCTGGGAATCAATATTACATATAGGAACATGAAATTACATAAGAAATGATAATAAAAAAAAGTACTCTGTTTTCACCTCAAAACATGTTTTGAGGTGAAAATTACATTAAGCTTTAAGAAGACTAACTTTTGACTTTGCATATACTATGCTTGAGTTTATTTGGCATCCTCATGTCCTTTATGATCTTTATTGGCATTTAACCATCAAATTTTACTATGTAGAAACCCTAAAACCTAATGAGACCAAACCCTATGACCTAATGAAATAGAACTGCAGAATGAAAATGAACCATGACTGAAGACTACAGAAAAAAGGATCAACAAGTATATTTCATGAGGGAAACTGAAGTGACCTCAACCATCAGTGGACCCATGACCTAATGGAGTGATGAAAAATTAACAGTATGGGACTCCTACTATGAAAATGCAAAAGAGAAAATTTTCATCACTGATGGCAATATGACAAGACTAACTCTAACATTGGCTCCAATGGTGATGGTAGCTCCTTGGAGGTGTCAAGAACACCGTATACCTAGTAGCCTTATCCATTGGGCAATGGGGTCAAAACACTTCAAAGACTGAGAATTGACACAATGCAAATTGAAACTGACTCATGACTCAAACTGTGACTATAAACTAAATCAAAACTGGCAAACCTTACACATATCATTCAAACTTTATAGCCTTCACTTTGGGCCCTAAGTTGGAATAACTGCGTACTTTGAAATATTGCAATGAAAGGGAAAATGGTATGTACAATGATCATGTTATAATTTCATAAATCGCCTCAAAGGTGGTAGTGCTTCAAGAGCCTACCATTAACTGGTCCTCCTAGGCACTCTTGATCATCCATCTCCTTGAGCAGAAAAGCATTCTATCCTTTGTATGTTGCAATCTTATAGGGTCCTTTCCATAAGTTTTCAAACTTTCTGTGCTTTCCTTTGTCCCCATTTCGAGCATCCCATCACAACACTACATCCTCTAGCTGAAATTTGTCTGCTTTAGTTTTCCGATCATAGATTTGCTTGATCTTTTCCTATAATCTGAAAGTGTTTTGGAAAACTTCATCCCTTGTTTGTTGCAGATGAATCATCTGATTGATTCTTTGCTGAAAGTCATCCTCTTCACTGCCAGCCTCCTGTAACAGTGTCATAACTAGAACTGCAAGAGATGTTGGAAAAACTGTGTCAATGACATAAATTAATTCAAATGGAGACATACTTATGGATTTCCTGTGGCTCACTCTATCAGCCCATAAGGCATTAACCAAATTTTTGTGCCAAGTTTTCTTATTTGTTTCCAGCATCTTCTTGATGATGTTCACCAAAGACTTATTTGATGATTCAACCAAACCATTTCCCTGCGGGTAATATGCTGTAGAATGACCCAAAGTAGTATTATATTTGCTGCAAAATTCGATCATCCTCTTTGATTTGAATGCGACTACATTATCTGTTGATTTTATTAGGATAACCGAAACGAGATAAAATATTTGACTCTAGAAATTGGATGATTACCGTATCTATGGCTTGTCTGGTCAGAATTGCTTCAATCCACTTGGTGAAATAGTTGGTTGCTGTTAGTATCCATTTGTGTTGTGCCGATGATGTTGGATGAATTTCCCCAATGAAATCGAGTCCCCATTGTTAAAATGGTGCATTGACTTTAGCAGGTTTCAGTGGAAGAGGAAGTAATTTTCTTTTCCCTTGAAAAACCTGACATTCATGACAGCTCATAACTATTTTATACACATTTGAAAATAGAGTCGGTCAGTAATAACCTGCTCTCAATACTTTATTTACTATTGTCTTATAGAACAAGTGACCACCACAATCACCTTTATGAATGTCATACATCACGTGCTGAGCTTCATCTTCAACCAAACAATTAAGTAAAAAACCTCCCTAATCTTTCCAATAAAGGGCATTATTTAAAATACAAATTTTGGCAGCTTTGAGTTTGAGTGATCTACCTTTGCTTCTAGACATTCCAGGAGGTGGTGAAAGATGCTGAAGTACATACACTATGCTTGAATACCCTGCTGATTGAATAAACATTTCAGACAATTGAATGAGCGAGCCTTCTTCTTCATCTTCTGACATGGCTACGATGAGATTGATATCTAAAGAATGTAGATTTGATTCAACCATTAGTCTTGCCAAGCCTTGTCCTTTGATCAGCTTTGTGGGTTTAATCTCTAGATCGTATTCCAACATTGTTGCAATCCACTTCCCTCGTCTTCCTTCTGGATCAGTTTGTATCAGCACATCCTTTACTACTGCATTGGGGACATATGCTATGATGTGTGAGTGCAGAATATACACTCTGAATTCCTTCAATGCTTTTATGAGAGCAAGTGCCTCTTTTGCAATTATATTATACCGTAAGGAATCA
Organism: Pinus taeda; assembly: GCA_000404065.3. Lineage (NCBI taxonomy): Eukaryota > Viridiplantae > Streptophyta > Pinopsida > Pinales > Pinaceae > Pinus > Pinus taeda. The sequence goes on from APFE031092524.1 coordinate 73,731, forward strand.
TCTCAAATAGTCCTATTGAAAAATGCAATGGGTTTCTCGAGCTAATCTCTCTTTTTCATCGATATTGTAGCCATGGTATGCTTGGATGCAAATGGAAATATAATGAAATCTTGAGTGTAATTAGGACTAATTAATACTGGAGCTGTGGTCAAAGCAAAATTTACCAAATTGAATGACTTCATGGCATCCTTCGTCCATTTTACCATGCTGTCCTTTTTCAACATGTTAGTCATTTCTCTTAAATGTTAAGCTAAATTGGGTATGAATCTGTGTAAGAAATTCATCTTACCACTGAAAGCTTGTATCTCTTTCCAGGAAAATCTTTTTGCTGAATTGTCTCCACCCTTGAAGGATCAATGCAAATTCCTTCTTTTGAGATAATATGACCAAGAAGATTTCTTTCATCCATAGCAAAAGGAATTTTCTTTGGATTAAGAGATATCCTAAACTTCCTACATCTCTAAAAAAAATCTTTAAATGGTGTAGATGCTCATCATCGGAACCTGAAAACACTGTCAAATCATCTAAATATACAACCAAAAATATATCCTTATCATTAGCGAAAGTGATGTCCATTGCTTGCTGAAATGTGGCTCCAACATTCTTCAAACTGAATGGCATTTTAGCATAATGAGAACTTCCCCAAGGTGTTGTAAATGCAGTTTTGTCTCGATCTTTTTCATTCACTAAAATCTGATTATAACCGGAGTACTCATCGCGTAGTGACATGCGCGATGCTCCAACCACTCTTTGCAAGATATGATCCATCTTTGGAAGTGGGTAATTGTCCTTCAAAGATACCTTGTTAAGGTTCCGGAAATCTATGCACAATCTTATCTCTTCGGTCTTCTTTCCTACAGGAACCAAATTTGAAATCCAATCAGAAAATATGATTGGGACAATTATACCAGCTTTGAATAATCTGTTTACCTCTTTCTCGATGGAAGGCCGTAGCTTTGGGTTGATCCTTCTCAACTTCTGTCTGAATGGCTTCTGATCTGGCTTGATGGGAATAGTATGCTGAATTATATATTTGTCATACACCTTCAGATCTGAATAATCCCAAGCAAACAAATCAGAAAATTCAGATAACCATCTAACATATTTAGTCTTTACCTCACGAGACAATGCTTTGGACAATTTTACAAACTTGGGATGATCAGCTGTCCCAATGTTTACATCTTCAACTCCTTTTTCTGTAGGGGCCAAGCTCAGTTTTCTAGCTACATCATCTTGATCAAAAAGTTCTTCTAAAGGTATGAGACCTTTAGGAATAATGTTGTCTTTCAACTGCAATACCTCCATCTGATTTACTTCAATTTTTTCATCAATGGAAGCATTTTTGAATTTACCTTCATTCTGCAGAAAGGTATTGATCTCATCATCATCCTAAAACACTTTCCAATACCTTAAATTATCCGGAACAACAGACTAGTGTTTGACATGAATTTCAAACTTGTTATTGGAGTTCATTGGAATATTTAAGTTGCTAGTTGCAGTGGCTAGTGAATCTACAATAATGTTCTGAGTGTGGGGTACAACTGTCAAAGTATAATCAGGAAACATTCGTAAGATGTCTAGGATTGCATTTCTATAAGCTCTCATCATTGGGTGATTTTCTTGATATTATCCCTTTACCTGTTTGATTACCAACTCTAAATCTCCATAGATCGAAATTCTTTTTGCATTTAACTTCTTTATAATTTTCAAACCTGCAATCAAAGCTTCATACTTCGCTTCATTGTTAGAGAAGTCAAAAACCAACTTGTAAGAACACAATCTAACATTACTAGGAACTCTGTCAGGCTGGAAAGTAGGGCTCCAAATCCAAATTCCTATGCCAGTACCATCCTTACCAACATCTCTGTCAAAATCCATGCTCTAAAGACCTGCCTCTTCTTTTAGATGTTGAAATTTTGTTTCCTTTTCTGCATTACCTTGAATGATCTCTTCATTTTTCTGTTGTTCACTGACCTTTTGCTACTGGTAGGTGGAATGCTTAGAAGAACTTGTTAATTTCTTTCTCTCTTGATCAACGATTGCTCTAAAATTTTCTGAAATCTCCGGTACATCATCTACTTCTACTAATTGAATATCTACATCATTCAAACCACTATCTAAATATAATACAAATGATTATAAATCTGTATGTACAACATTTGTTGGATGATTGAGTGGCTTCTCTTTGCTAGTAATCATGTATTTCATTTTCTTCTCCCTGTATAGTTTTCTCAATTGGCCAAACACGTGAATGGTAGCATAAGAGAAATCAAGTTGTAAAGTTCCCTTAAGTTTTGCACCCCATGATCTGGACAAGAGCATACCAAACCGTGGTGGAATGTCAGCAACAACCACATCCATCAAAACATTCTTGGCTGGGATTTGGTCTAAAGATACCACCAAGTCTTTGATAAGACCAATACAACAGACCCTACTAGAATCAAAAGAATATAGATCATTATATTTTCGAGTAATGTCAAGGCCCAGTTTCTCCATAATGGCTTTTGGCATCAGATTATGAGAAGCTCTGGAGTCAAACATGGCATTATGGAGAACATACTCATGTAATCTAAGGCTTATATAAAATGGAGGAACTTCACTATCTTCGGACTGACCTTCTAAGGCAGGGCCAAAAATGAGCTCAGGCTAATCATCTTCTACATTTACCATGTTTGATAAAGGATCTACTTGCAAAATTCGAGACACATGGTTTCTATAAATGCTGTTCTTTACCAACTCAGTCAAAGGAGTTGAAACTTTTAATTTAGCAATTTCATTTTCTAAACTAAAAGCTGAAACTTTTTCTACCTCTTCGACAGGAGGTTCCTTTTCTGCTCTTTCTTTTGATGCACTTTGTTGATTGTTCTTCTCATTTGCAATGTTATTTGGTGATGGTCCTTTGCTGGAACTTGGATTAGCAGGGTCTTTCCCTTTCTTCTGAATGCATGAAGAATCATTTTTAGATTTTGCTTCCTTTCTCTTTTGAATTGGACTGACTGGTACATCTTTGCTTCTCAAAGAGTATTGCTTTTGTTGTGCTGTCAAGACATTCATATATCCTTGCTGATAATCATCTGACTCATCCTCCAAGATTGCCTCATTTCCTAGTATGTAATCTTCATCCCTTTGGGTGTCTGGAACATCTGCACATTCTTCATCTTCCGTCGGAAAAATGGGCATACCATCGACAGTGAAGAAATGGTTTGCTTCAATCACCAGATCATTGTCATCTTCCTCCTCCATTTCGTGCACATAGTTCTACTGTAAAGGAGTTCTGACCTACTGTTGTTGTGCTGTTTGATCTTGTGCCTTTTGTTCCCTCTGCTTAATCCAGAATTGGGGCTGCTGCTGTCCTCTGAAGTTTGGATTCTTGATTAGTGTTTCAGGTTAATCTGCAACAATCAGTTGGTCAAACATCTTCCCAATTTTCGGATCAAAGTATCCATCTTAACATCTGAGGTAGATGCTTCTTCTTTTATAATCACCTTCTTTTCAAATCTCATTCTCGCTCTTTTGGCCAGTAGATTTTCTTCTACACTTACAACGTTCTTCTGCATATCTTCAAGTGTGGTAGGATCTCTTTCTCGTAACTGATACGCCATATCAACATCAAAACCGTCTGGAAACTTGAGTAAGGCTAATCCCATTGGTGGTTTAGTGCCAGCCGGAATAGCATTATATACTGCATTAAACCTCACACAGTAATATTGCACACTTTTACCCGCATTTCTTTTGATATTTTCATACTCAGACAAAATTTGGAGTGGGTTCTTCTTTACCTACCACTGGTCTAGGAATTGTCTATGCAGAACGTACAAAGTGTTGATACAGGCTGTTGGTAAAGATCTGAACCATTTTTGAACTTCACCTCCAAAGCTTTGGACAAACAATCTCATAGTCACATTTTCTTCATCTACATGGCATCAAAAAGAGGTATTTTACTTTGGTAATCAGCAGGCATATCATCAAGATTTTGAGGTAAAACAAGGGGTGCATACCGGGCAGCCATGACTTGAGGTGGATTTGAAACAATGGTTGGACTACTAGGGTTTAATGAAGTGGTTGATGGAGAAGTAGGGGTGATAGGTTTTTGATTGGATATGATAGTTTGAAGGGGAAGCGTAGGTATAAACTGATGAACTTTAGAAATCGATGGGAATACTGATGAATTGAGGGTAGTGGATGCCGATTCTTAAAGCTCAGGGCTATTGGCAGCATTGATGGATGATTGAGGATAATTTAAGATAAAGTCGTCAATTGATTTGTTTTCCTTTTGAATTTCGATATCTGCAATAAATTTTGGGTCTAGAACTGTATGATCAAGTGTAGTTTCAGATTTGTTTCCAAACAGAGAAAGGTCGAAATACTCATCAAAAGGGAGGTCTTCAATGAACAACCACTCACTAGGACAGGAATTGGATCTAAAAACAGGTCTAGGGCTTACTGAACTTTCTTGTCCTCTGATTATTCTCAGAATAAGGTTGGGATTTTCAAATACAGGAGGTGGATTTGGATCAGGGTTGGCCCTCGTGAACTTTCTCAAAGCCAGTGTGCTCAAATTTCGAAATTCTTATATTGCTTTACAACTTCTATTTTAGCCTAGCAAATTCCAAAACTGATAATCCAAAGTTCAAGAATTTATATGAAATATATTACCGGGGTGATTAGTATTTCGTCCCCAATATGGTTGCCACTATGTTATCGCCTAAATTGACCTCAGGCTGAATGGAGGCAATTCTAGGGTAACCACAAACCAAGCTTAACCTGGTAGCTAGCTCTACCCGGCCGTGAGAGGGCTCTCTCCTTAAGAATATCAGTCAAGATGAATGGACCAGGAACAAGATTTTATGCTAGGTATAGTATCTCAAAAGGTTTTTATTGAATTTGTTGGTGTTTTTTGCCAGATCAGGAGGAGCTAGGCAATTTGGGTCTAGGAAACTAAGTCAAAATTGCAGGGGATTCTATGGGGCAAGGTAGGTATGATCTTCAACACCTTAGGCTTAATGGGGTGAAAAGCTAGATTGGTGAGGAGATAACAAGGGCATGAGAAAGTCATGAAACCTTCCTAAACAATAGGAAAAACATGAAATACTGGTGTTTTCCCAAGGCAGAGCATTAAAACCTAATGTATTCCACTTATCTGACTTGAAAACAACCAATCAGAAGCAATTATATGCAAGAGGCATACATAAATAACATGAGAACATATTAATAGAAGAATAAACACATGCTAAAGGCTATACCATAGGGATCCCATAAAAATAGCTGCAACTTTATTAGTTTCCTGCCAAAACTGCTACAAAATGATATGTGTTTAGAACATGAGCATCCAACTGAATCCAACCCTTGCCAATGACAAAGAAAATACATCATATAGACTTTAAAAACACTCATCCTAACCATTATGGGTCGAAACCATGATAAGAGGAGCTGTTTCAACTATTTCTAAACAAGGAACATGAATCTAGGCAGTCAAACAGCTTGCCTCTAAAAGAGGCGAAACTGATTCATTACCCTCAAAACCACTTTTTATCAAATGAATCTACCATCTACTAGTGTTTGACTATTAAATTTTCAAACCATGACATTAATTACATCCGTAAATTCAACTCTATGAGAGAGAAAACAAGAAAATAGTCGAAATTTAGCAAAACAGTGATCCTGAGTGAAAATGCGCTATGCGCAGCGCCATTTGTTCTACACACAGTGCTACTTTGAGTCCACTTTTGGGGGCCTTCTCATCATCCAAATTGAGCCCAGGATAGCTCATTGGAAAGGTATTCAAGTCTAGTTTCTAGAACACCTAGAATATCTAGATTTGGAGCTCATTTGCCCCTCAACAACTGATTCTCCCAAGGCTACTTCTGTGTGTCCAAAAACTGGAAGAAAGGCCAAAGTTTAAGTGTTTTTGGACCTTCTGGCGGACTAAATCTGCTCCAAAAATTCTGAAAATTTCTAGGGTGCATATCCTTGATGCCATAAATCCAAAAATGCAACCCATTTGTCCATTGGGTGCCGTGCTTCTGGGCATATTTTCTGTGTTTTGAATTTTCCAAAATTCCAAAATGACAAAATTTCCTCAAAAACTGCACAAAATTGGTATGAGCCACCACTATCAACTGCTTTGGTTAGCCAAGGAGGCTTCAACCAACATTTTTAATCTATCGTCTTCCTTTTTTCCCTGTAAATCTCTCCTTAACCTAGCTTTCAACTTTATGATCCTCAGGTTACAAATTTTATTATGGGTCATGTAATGGTATGCCATGTGTCTAAGCATTTTCTTGTCCCTGTTGGCCTTCTTAATGAGCCGTTCTAGATGTATGTTGACTCGCTCAAGCCAAGTCTCCATATCATTTTCAATCTCCTGCTCAATAGGAGTCAATGTGACATGAGCATATTTGCTAATTTTCCTTCTTGCTTTGAGCAGTTCCATCTCTATGAGGACTTATTTGTCACTCAACTATTTGTTTTCCTGTTCTAAGTATGTGATGACATACTTGGCTCTCTCTAGGTTGTCTTCCAAAGCTTGTATTTTAGCTTCCCTTTATTTTATGATTATGTCTTTGATGGTTCCTTGATCTTGAGCCTCTAAATCAATAACCTCAATGTCATGCTGCTCGAGCTCATCATGTTCTTCCAACTCAAACTCCCTTTCTTTCTCATCATCCAAGTCATCCCCCTGTACCTTTTCCTTCCCTTTGTTTAGCTACTCAACCTGTACCTTCTTTGTTGATGTAGAAGACAAAGCCCCTTCCACACCCTGTGGAGATAACATTTGCCTGTGAACTGATGAAGGCGGCAAGGTCCCTTCCACCTCTTGTGGACCAAACACTTGCCTAGCAGCTGCAAATAATTTCCTTGTACCTATGTGATATGTCAAGAATACCGACACCTCAATAGTTTTTGTCTCTTTGTGTTCCTCTCCTATTTCCACATGAGTAGAAGGCCCACTTGTTTCTTGCACCATGGATGGAGGAATTTGGGGTTCCCTAAACATGTCATGAGTAATGAAAGTCTCCCAAGGGATATTTAGAAGACAGAGATGGTGAAGAACAATAATCTTGATTAAGGAGTAATGATATATGTTGTTCATCTACTGAGAGTATGGCTTCTTCTGCACAATGTAAGCCATCTTATCAATGTTTCTAAACAAAAAGTAGGGGAGGTTCAACATCTTCACCCTTGTAAAGTGCATGAGGAGCTTGATATGGTAAGTGTACAACCTGGAAAATCTGCCCTCACAAGTAAAATATTTGATGATAATCCTCATCAAGGGGACATATTTGTGCTCCAAAAATTTGAAGAGGAAAAGTCTCTTCACCTAACTTTTGTACTGAGGCTTAATGTAAGGCTCATAATAATTCTCATCAAGGTCCTGAGCCTTATACCATTTCTCACGAACATCAGGAATTCTGGCGGCCTCTGAAATTACAGATGGTGACACTATGAAAGTCACCCCAGCCAGAGTCACTTCATTGTTATGCAGGTTGACTACAAAGAGTCTAGCCAATTCATGATGAAACTGAACTCTCTCCGCTAATTCATAGAATTCATAACATCCAAGGTGTCTGAAACAAGAAACTGCTAATGGAGAGGCTTGTAGTTTTGCTAAATTGGTTGGATCTTCTCTGGTAATTTTACCTCCCTTATGAGGCTTTCTCTATTGCCTTCTCCTCTCAACTGAACTATCACTTGCTGTATCCTCCCCATCATAATCAGAGTCACCTCTATTCATGTTTAACCAGTGTTATCAGGAAATCTAGTGTCCACTCAGAGCTGCTAGTCCCACTAAGACTGGTAGCTATCTTAGAAACAAACAAACTAAAACTAATTTTTCTTTCCTTTATGAGAAGTAGATAAGAGGGGAACAAAGGACACCAACCTCAGTCTTACACTTGGTTCCTTGCTTGGTTCCTCTCCCTTCTGATAGATCTTTGCTGCTCCTTCTTTGTCTACCCAGCTTCAAAGAGCACCTGTGGAATCAAAGCAGCATAATACTATCGAAGAACAGAGATCTACAATCATAAACAATACAGGACCAGATATGTATTGACCACAAAAATGCATATATCTACCAAACATTCAATAATGTGGAGGAAAACTTGAATAGCTTTATTAATATAAAGAATAGAAAAGAGGATTACAACCAATTTCTCTGACCCAGTGTCATCCTCTCAGCATGAAAGCCCTTCTTCACCTCATGAAAAGCTTAGATCATCCAACACTATGATGTTGCACCAAGAAACCAACAACACTTCCTTACAAGATACAAGATTCTAGCCTCCAGATCTTTGTGATGAGGGATCCATATATAGATGATTGCAAGAGGGTGGGTCAGCTTCTGGGTTTTTGATTAGTGTCCTCTCTTTGATAGTTCTTGATTCCACTTGGAGATTGATGATCTCTTGCTCATCCCTGGGTGAATTCAGAGAGGCAAGTGTCACAGGAGAAGTTTATCGAAGATTCCATGATGATCCACCTTGCAAAATGTCTCTGCCATTTGTCCACTCTCGCCCATCGCACCCTACAGAAGGGAATTCTAGTATGCATTGCACTTTTTACACTGAGCAGGTGAGATGCATCACACCCTCTGCACTAGGCAGTTTGTATGGTCCAGTTTTGACCACTTCTTAGCAGTTTTCTGTGGAGAACTTCTGGGAAATGATGTAATCAACTGACCTTGTTCCTTTAGGGTGTGAAGCAACACATTTAGGGACTTAGAAGCCCTTGATTTATGGACATTTATGATTGGGGTTGCAGTGCCAAAAAATGTTTATAACAGTTTCCCCCTAAAGCATGAGGTTGTTAATCGTTTGATGTCGGGTGAAATGCTTTATCATGAGGATACGAAGTTCTTTCGAGCTGGAAGGCGACCTGTAATAAGATACAATACAATACATTATCTTCATAATATTTTTCATGTTCTAGCTAAGGTGGACATTCCCATGCTCAGCTTTATAAATTCATTTTCATGTACATAGGATAGACAACCGTCTCTGTAGCAGACTGATGATTCGGACGGAGTCATCATCCTTTGATTCGGATGATCTTTTGTTTGGCAATGATCTTTTGTGAATTGTTAATAGGCGCGAGAGGTGTTACACTGAAATTTGTCACCATGACTATCTGCAGTTAATATGGCTCCATCAATAGTCATATTATCCTCCTTGTCAAGCCTTATACCTCTGCTCTCCATGTCAAACTTCAAAAAAGAGAGAAAGTCATTAAAATCATGTTTATCTCTGGGTACGCAGGTTCTCTCTACCTTGCCCGTGTGTACGCATCCCAAGCTCATTGTACTTGTGTACTTGTACGCTCTGTAAATCAAGGGATGGGTGCGTACTCCTGTAAAGGTCAAAAGGCGCGAGTTTCATCTTAAAAAAGTTACTTGTGGTCACTTCTAGAGCTTTCTAGAAGAGTGTTTGACGTGTATTGAGCGCCTCCAGATGGTTCATGCATCCCTATGATAGAGGAAATTATCCCATCAAGAGAGGAGCTACCCCATCCAAAAGAGGGAGTATCCCATTGATGTTGGAACTGAATAACTTCCTCTAGAATACTATAAATACAGGCCTTGGGCCAAAGGGAGGGAGGTTGAAAGCTAAACATTCTAAAGGGTAAATGCTGCTGGAATTAGGACTTCCATTGTAAGCTTGTGAGGAGAGATTACCATCCTTTCTGGTTTCATTTGGAAGTGGGTGAGCTTGTCAAAGTAGAGGAAAACTCTTGCTGGACCCTGGGAGGAACTTGCACAACACCAAGGCTCAGGCTGTAATGGATTCTTTTGTTCCTTAATACAAATAAGTCCATTCTTCTCAATGATTTGTTATTAATGAATTGTTTCATATACTCCTTGGTCTATATGTTGAATATGCTTTATTTTATGGAAATTCAGGTGCTATGTAATTGTTTGATTGTTAGTGTATGCAGGTTTCAAAGTGAAGGAGGAGCTCATCTGGATCGACGAGGCTGGACTGCTGCAACAAGCGTTGGACTTGAGGTAGGAACGAAAAACACTTGGTTTCTC
>APFE031092526.1:0-15959 GCA_000404065.3 Pinus taeda
ATATAATATTAGATTATTAATCTTAATATAATAAAAATAATAATAAGATTAAATTTATTAATATAATTTTGGCCTTGGTCCTAGAGTCAAAAATAGCCGTTAGATAGCCGTTGGAGTCCCTGCTCAGTCTATTTAACTTGCTAGGCAAGATCTGTTTCTTCAACTTGTCCTGACGATGAACCACACTAGTCGGTTCGAAACGCGTCGACAAAGGTCTCTTTCATGTGATTTACGCCGAAACTCTTCTTATAAAAACAATTACAATTCAAAAGACTCTTGAACCAAGGACTGTGAGCGCGGGTGCTCCAAATTAAACATCACAAAAAAAAGGTCACACTGAAGGAACTAGCATACCCAAATTGAAAGAAAACCCACACCTAGAAGAGAAAATTGAAGTGATAAATAGAGACCCACAAATTGAAACTCACCAAGAGACAAAGTTGTTGAAGGGAAACCAAATCCAAACACAACACCCAAAATCAAGCACTCCACCCCCAAACGCAAATAGAGATAATGTAAATGTATATAATTGCATAAAGACAAACCAGGAGAACAAATACCAACTCCTACAGAGTGAGTAACCAAAGATGGAAGGCGAGGTAAAGACCTTGCCTCCATGCACCTTCTGCCTGAACCAATGACCATCGCCCATTCTAAACAAACATTTAAAGCACATCAAGGCATACATACTAATAAAATGCATTAAATCAGTTCGTCCACCACTAGTTGATCTTAACATAAGTTTTATATTGATTCTTGTCCAAAATTGATTGTAATATCCATTTGTACGCCCCCATCAAGGGAAGGTTTGTTTGTTTCAATCAAGGTGTAAATAGGCTCCATATTTTCTTGCCACGAAGTGAAAGGCCATTGAACATCCAAATCCATATCAATATAACAACAACCCATATTGGCCAGAAAATCAGTGGCCTGGTTTCCAGACTTGTGAGTGTTTTGAGTGCAAACGTATTCTAGCATGTCCAACAAAACTTAATCTACAATCCCCTCCAATATCCAACTCTTCATTACCTTTTAGGAATTCTCATCACTTAAAAGTTTTTGAAAGCACTATATAGCTATGAGTGAATCCCCATCAATCAGTATTAACTTACACACCTACCAAACAAAAATTTGGATGCCTTTTTCCAGAGCCATGAACTCAACCATATTATTTCTTGCAATCCCATGGTGCATCATATGTACTCTCAAAGGTGAACATTTCTCATCACGAGAAATCCCTCCAAAACCTATTAATCCTGGATTGTCTTTTGATGCCCTATCAAAGTTTAGTTTAATAAAATTACTTGGAGGGGAGATAAGAAACATTTGAGTATATGGATCAACAAATGGTTCATCTACTATAACAAGCATCCTCTAATCCAAGTTTAAATTCTTCAAAATATAGGCTTCGACATCATCTGCCATCCAATCTTCTAAGGACCATGGAACCACTAAAAGGAGTTCTCTTAAGTAAGAAAGAACCAACTCTCTAATAACTCTCCCTGGGTGTATCTTTTCCCGAAAAGTTCGATTGTTATGTTCTTTCCATAGGTTCTAAAGAATGAACCCAATGACTATAATTCAAGCCCAATTTATGATAGGATTTTTAAATTTCAAAAAATGTCATTCCTCCAACAAAGTAGACACAGTCTCATGTTCATAGAAAGTAATACCAAATTTTATATGAATGATAGACCATACCTCCAATGTTAAAGCACAAGTGAGAAAGAGGTGGTTCATTGTCTCTTCTTCCTGGCTGCAAAGAAATAATAAAGAAATTCCTTCATAACCTCTGCGTCTAACTCAATCCCAAGTTAAAAGTCTTTGTATAGCCAATAAACCAAAGAAAAAGGGAGATTTTTGGCCAATAAACACCAAACCAAATCCTTGTCCAAATAACATCCTTGTTGAAGGCCAAATGCTCTGAAATAATTAAGTAGGCTTCTTTTAAGCTGAAGGATACAATTGGAATCTTACCCCATCTTAGTATGTCAAAACTTTGAGAGATTCTAATCCTCTAATCCCCCAACTACTATTGGAAAGTAGCCCATGGAAGATCCTTCAATGAAATTTGGTAATCCTCCTTCACCTTCCAACATCTCCAAAATGTAGAATCATTCATTTTCTTCTAATAGTCACAAACTCTCACTGCTCCCAAATTTCTCAAAAATAATTGTAAATTCTGGAAAGTGTCTAAGTCACCTAAACAAGGCAATTGTTCCCAAGCCTTATCCCAAAACAAAGTCAAGCAACCTGATCAAATTTCCCAGAAAGCATGTTTTCTCATGACTTCTCTGCTCTTTGTGCCTATTTCCATAGGCTAGAACAAGAAATGTGCAAATTATGGCATTATCTGTTAGACACCAAATCCTATGGATTAAGTTTGGGTTAGTGTGTGTTATGGAGATTAGTTATTGAAGTCCAAGAAAACCTGGAAACTGAATCAACAGTTTCATTATGTATTTATATGTACACTATGTACATCATTCTTTGAGATCATTGTTAATAATACAGTTACTTTGGTTTCTAATTCTCTTGTCTTATACTGGTATTAGAGAAAAGGTTTATCTTCCATGTCGAAAAAGTGAGCCACTAATTTTGTGGCCTTCTTGAATGCTCCTCCTTTCTCAGAATTTTGTTTTTAAACCTTGGCGTGAAGATTCTGGAAGAGAATGATGAGACTGTGTTGAATAAGGAAGATGGACTAACATACAAGCTTGTCTAATGTTCGTGTTGTGTGTGGAGGAAAACCTATTGTTTGTTACTATTTGTGGAGTGTTTCCATAGTGAAAATGCAGATTGTAATGTGCATATGGTGTTGCATCCATAAACCGTGTTGAATTTATAATATGCTCCAAACCCCAAGTTTGATTGTAACCTTGGCATGAAGATTCTAATAGAGAACGGTGAGACTGCGTTGAATAAGGAATATGGACTAACATACGGGCCTGTCTAATGTTCGTGTTGTGTGTGGAGGAAGACCTATTGTTGATTTCTATTCATGGAGTGTTTCCATAGTAAAAATGCATATTGTAATGTGCATATGTTGTTGCACACATAAACCATGTTGAATTTATAATATGATCCAAACCCCAAGTTTGAATGTTGAGGAAGCGTTATTGGGAAAAGTTGTCCATACACACCTACATTTTATTGATTGGAAATGTATTATCAGGGAGAGAGTTAATATTGTTTCCCGTAACTGATATTCTTTTGCGAAGGAATTGTTGAAGCTTTTGGCCCTCTCTACTTCAGTGTATATTTACATATCGCACACAACATTGTGAACGATAATTATATTTTCTTGAAATTCCATTTAACCGATTTTCAAGAAACTACCATTTGATTCAACTCTATCAACAAGGTTGGATTGGATCCATGAATGAACAACGAATTGATGAAATAATCTATCAAATACAAATTTTGGTGAGTTGATCATTGTTCTACGAGGTCATCAACGACATCTTCCTCCATGATGGAGCTCGAATGCGTGTGGTATATTTCAATATTGTTTCAATATATTGAAAAGAACCAGATTTTGGTTTCGGGAACCTTTGAAATCACATTTACTATAGCGGGAAGTGATGGGCTTCTTTACAGAGGGGCATGAACCACTCAACAAATTGTGACCAGTGTCTGAAGAAATTTGGACTCATGAAATTCGCTAAGAAATGCGTTGGGATCCTGGTCTTGGTCCTTGCTCGTTATTTGGTTGGTGAAGAAAACATTGGTCTCGAGTTCAATTAATATCATGACATGAAGAATAGCGCACAATAGGTCTCAAGGTCAAATAGTTAGCAACACATGCCTGCAATATTGATATATGGTGCAAATCTAAAAAATCTAGCAAGAGAGTTCTTCTACGCTTTTTTCAAATATGTGAGTGCAGATAGTCTACGTTGTTGAAGGAAGAGTTTCAAAGTTGTGCATGTGGCTTTGTATAGACATAGATAGCAAAAAAAGATTGTGTTGAAAGAGCACGTATCAAAGTTGTGGAAAGAAGGATGTCGTCATTGGCGAAGAAACTAAAGAGGTAAGCAGTTATCTTGCTTCGATCCCACGAAGGCTGCAATTTTGTTGGGGCTTGTAGAGTACATTGCACACAAACATAACTGAAAAGATTAAAAAGAAAAATACTTAAATGTTTTTATTCTTTGCTCTGTATTTGTCACAAGAAACCACTATATTAAAATTTGTGGATGCTATGTTTATTAATTATTATAACATGGAGATTTGTTTTTCCTAGATCCAAGTTGAGGCATGTAGAAATGATTTAATAAATTGCAAGGACACACATAGATTGTGGTATGAAACTAATTGTATTGAAATACATGGCTGGAAAGGGAGAGGAGAGGCCAAGCATGAGATGTCGGGAGGCCAATAGATTGGAATGTCCTTGTAGTAAGTTTTTTTGTGTTTCTCTAAGAGCTCCAAATAAGGAAGCGATTACTTGTGAAGGATTTTTATTTATTTTTGTCTTAAATTGGTTGGAAAAAGGTAGCATATATGAGAGTGACATATATGAAAATTTATTTATCAAATTTGATTACAAACATGAATAAGATTGAGAGTCATATTTTATCTAACATATTCCATTGTAATTGGGTGCATTTTCAGTGGTAGCCTACACCCCTATTTTTTGAGAGTTAATTGCAACAAAATGGCCAAACTCGATGATTTGTTACAGTTATTAAGCAGTCTAATTTCATCTATTGTTCATAACAAAGTACAAATTGGAAAAGACACCTTGTCTGATACTAGAAATTGTTTGCAAAATGCACAAGAGAAGATCGTGTTTCTGCAACTCGAATCCCTATTACAACGAGATGAACTTGAACAAAAGCATTGTGATTTTGAATTGGTTTATGTTCAGAACTTTCTTTTTTATTTTGACTCCCATCAATAGTCAAAGTTTAATCATATTTGTAAATACATTTCAGGAGAAAATTTGGATGCAGCTGAATGTTCTAATGTGAAGCCTACAGTTCCCAAAACATTTGTTAGACCTTGGAAATAAATTACACATAGCAAAATATAACTAGCGTGGGATATGATAAAGATGCTTCTTTTTATGTTCCTAAATTCTCAACACCTATATAATTTCATAGTGTCGAATTTTTGGATGATGTTGTCCCACAACAAATCGTTAGATGCCAACATTGTGACAAAGTTGGACATGAGAAAGATCATTGATATGATCTTCATCCTTGTGAGCAATGTGGAAAGAAGAACCATCATTCAAATAGATGTTTCAAACATAAGACTAGTGCAAGAGAGTGAGTTAATTTTGGATGTATTGCTTCTTGCGATTGGTTTAAAACTGCCAAGAATATTTACAAATCATACCATTGGTTATGTTCGAGAGTATTAACTAGCCTTGCAGTGATGAAGGGTACTTCATATTCTCACCCTGTATCTGACAAGGGGGGAATTGATGGTCTGCTATAGGTTCGAAGATTTGTCAAATGAGCATGAGTTAGAGATAATCAAAGTTTACTGCCACAACCTAGACTCTGAGTTCAGAATCAGATTCAAAGGTGTAGACAAATTTGTTTTTATTTATGCTCTATGAGGATGAGCATGATTGCATGTTTTTAGCATGCTAATATTTTTTATAGAGCACTTCCAGAGTTGGTTTGTTTGAGGAATTGTTATGATAGTTCCAGAGTTGGTGGTCATCCTTAAACCATCACTAGTTGAGATAGTTCTCCCACATTTTTGTATCTTTTTTGGTTCTCTTGAGAACCACCATCCTTGGTTTGTGGTCATCCTTTGAAAACCATTTCTGAGAGACATTCAACTCTTGGTTCAGATGCATTTTCACATTTTTAGCTCTCATTTTTGGACTTTGATACATCCCTTCAGATTGAAGGGGGAATGTTACACATCTAATCCATAGGATTAAGTTTGGGTTAATGTGTGTTATGGAGATTAATTATTGAAGTCTAAGAAGGCCCAAGAACTGAATCAACAGTTTCATTATGTCTTTATATGTACACTATGTACATCATTCTTTGAAATCATCATTAATAATATAGCTATTTTGGTTTCCAATTTTGTTGTCTTACATAATCTACTTGGGTCTGCAAAGGGGCATATTTTTGCAACCAAATCTTTTTCCAAAGTTCATTTCCACCCATTTCCACCATAAATTTGCACTAAAATCCTTACTCAACTTGTTTGTATCACATAAGCCCAACCCTCCCAAAAGCTTTGGTTTGACCAACTTGTCCCAAGCTACTAACAACCATCTCTTAGCCTTGTTAAAACCCCTCCAAAGAAAATCTCGCCAAATCGATTTGAGCTTACAACAAACAACTTTTAGAATTGACTTGGAAGACATTTGATAAATTGATATTTCCTACAAAAGAAATTTTGTTAAAATTAAACAACCAACCAATTTCAATGTACGGAAGGTCCAATTATTAACTTGAGTGGAGAGTTTTTGCATCAATTCCTTCCACCATGCAATATGCTTCGTGTTCAATGCTAAAGGTACTCCTATTGGAAGGAAGTTGGGATCTTTTAAACTCCAACACCCATGTTAAATGACCTTGAAGTGGCTCTTTACAATTACAAAAATATATATATATAAATATATATATATATACTTTCTATATCCTTATTGATGAGAGTTTCAAAGGCAGCAATAAAAGTTTGTAACGAAGGGAGAATTATTTTAACTTCTCTGAGGATAGGAGGACGAAATAAACAGACAACATCAACAAATTATTGATGAGTAATTAGAATATCTACACAATAATTCACAACTTTGTAACAAAGGGAGAATTCTTTTAACTTCTCTGAGGATAGGAGGACGAGATAAACAGACAACATCAACAAATTATTGATGAGTAATTAAAATATCTGCACAAAAAATTCACAACCCCTTGATATGACCCTGTAAACAAGAATTTAAAATTATAAGTTACAAGATGAGGATTTGTTAAAATTACAAGTTTGAATTGTTAATTTGGCATAATTCTAAGTTGTAGTCTATTTGTTATAAGTTTTAGAAGATTTTTCGGTCTAATTTGCTAATAATTTGGCAGAGATTTATTAGAATCATAGATTTGACTTGTACACTCTCCGCAGTCTAGTGCCCTGGAGATTTTTCAAGACATTAAATTCATAGTCGAAAACCCATTTAAAACAATAAAAATCAAAACTTAACATTTTTTTTGCTCTTTTCAATTCCAAAACTTATAAGATTTAAACAACTCCTAATTATAACCTGTTGAAATGTTCTATAACTCTAAATTCATTTATATATTTAAAAATACACTTAAAAAATATGAATGGGACGGAAAATTTCTTATCATACTGATTTGTTTTTTTTTTTAATAAATGAATGGACAGACAATTTCTGATCATCATGATTTGTTTTGAATCATCATGATTTGTTTTTTTACCTAGTAAGCTGCTTACTTGCCTATAAACTTTCATACCAATTTTTAGAAAGGGTTTTCGAATCTCGCATCAATGTTTCCATTGTTTTACAAGGTTTAAACAACAGACGGTCAAGATGCATAGATAATTAAACAAGGACAAATGGATATGTAACCATTCAAAAGCATCTTCACCAATTCAAGGAGGTGAGACGATCTCTAATTAACCAACCAAAATATATTTTCTTATGATAAAGAAGGGATAACTTATTATGTTTTCAGAGACTTCTGTTAGAAGTCCTCTGTTTATCGATATAAATTTTTCATTCACTAATATTGAACCATATTTAACGCTTTCTTGATCTTGAAATATATTCATTTTTTCTATCATGCTTTGTTCTCAACGTAGTTTCTTAGTGTTGCTGTGCTGTTTGGACTTTGGAAAATTTTAAAATAAAAACAGTGGTATCCCAAACAAACTATATGCAATTATGTCATCTTAAATATAAGATGGTATGCAATTATGTCATCTAAAATGGTGTTTAAAAATTGTAAATTAAAAACATAAAAAATAAAAAATAACATTCATATATTTATACAAAATCTAAAATGATAAATATTTAAAAAAAAAAACCTTAACTCTCTAGAAAAAATAAAAATAAAAATAATAGAATAAAATAAGAAAAATAAATTAAAATAAAAAACTGATAAAGACTCTTCCCACCAACCACTTGAACAACTTCAACTATTATGAAGTGGTCTGTCAAGATACAATCCAATTGCTCATCTCTGAAAATAATCTCTAGATTTGAGGAATCTGGTGTTATATAATCACGACCCTTTCGTTTCACGTTAAAGTGATTTAATATAAATTGAGAAAAGAAATTGTTCCAAAGGCGCAAAAAGTACTCCCTTATAAAATGAAAATGTTTACATGTTTTAATTTTAAATTTCATAAGCTAAACTAAGAACATTTTGATCATGTGAATATACATATTGTTTTAGTGTTTTGGGCATATCATAGGAAAATGTTTACAATTAATTTTAATTGTAGAGTGTGGGGAACGATGAGAGCTCAGACGACGACCTAGGGTTTCATCACTCTCAGCGACGGCACACTGTTCTGCTCTCAAAGCCCCTGTTCCTTCAACACTGCACAGCCCAACAACATAGACAGTGAGCGCATAGTTCCATTACAACGACTTCCCCCATGGGGGAGGACAAGGAGCCTCCCCACATGACGACTCAGTCAACAAGGACTCTGAACAATCCTGACAATGCCTCTGCACATCAAACGCAAACAGATCAGCCTCACACTAATCCGCCAAATGAATCTTAGAGTACAACAAAGATACCACTAGATAGGCAACAAAAGATTGGAGAAAATGAGGAAAAACCCAAAACGAATTCCAAAACCTGTAAACCGGTCGTGGCAGAATGGCCTAAGATTGAGCTGCCCAATCAGAGAATCAATACCCAAATCCAATACATGAAAGACAATGCTCTCATTGGGAAATTTATAGGGTTCTAGCCCACGGAGAAAGCCCTTCAGGGTTGGATAGCAGCCAAATGGAAACCAAAAGGACACATCAACCTGAAGCTTGGACCGAAAGGTTTCTTCAAGGCCATCTTCAACTGCCCTGAAGCTCAGAACAGGGTCTTAGATAACAGTCCCTATTTCTTCAATGCAACATGACTCTATCTAAGAGATTGGGTTAAGAGATTCAACCCTGACAAAGAAGATCTCAGCTCAGCACCTGTTTGGATTCGGTTATATTCTCTGCCGCTGGAATATTGGGATGAGGAAACTTTAAAAGACATTGGTGATGGGCTGGGAGAATTCATCAAAGTAGCAGAAGAAACAAAACACAGTAGATACACCTCATATGCCTGCATCTGCGTCTACATGCACTTGAACAAAGCTCTACTAGACTCGGTAAGTATTTATCATCATGATTTCAAATGGATTCAAACTCTAGATTATGAGCATGTTCCCTTCAGATGCCGAAAGTGCCATGCACATGGACATCTATTTCGTGATTGCCCGCTCAATGTCAAGCCCTCACCCAATATTGCCTCTAAGCATACAGATCAAGAAGATTTTACCAAAGTAAACTCTAGGAAGAGATCTCACAAGAAACCCTCCTCTCAGCCTAATCATGCCCCCGCCAACAACTCTATCCCCTCGTCGAGCAATAGCTTCGAAATCTTAGCCCATTCCGACCCCTCCGCACCTGAACCTCCCTTCCCATCAACAGCCCCAGATATCCGTATTCCCCCCTCTGAGAACCCCCAGCAGGGCATTTTGTTGTCTCAGCACCGACAGCTACCCCAATCTTCCCTCCCATCAGGCTCCGGTAAAGCTTTGATCTGCAAACCTAATAGCATGGAGATTGATAACCAGATGCTCATCCCTAATCTGGCTGTGAACATTCCTCCCGATAGTGGTGATCTCAAGAAAATGGAGGAAGAACCGAAAAACATTGATCTAGGAGATTTGGACATTTTCAGCCTTGAACAAGCATGCAAGCAAAAACAATATGATAAGATTCCACCAAGGCAGCTAGAAAGTCTAGAAGTCATACTATCTAGAGCACATCAACAAATATCCCTCGGAATCCAACCTGGAAGTCATTGGGATGGAAAGAACCTATTCAAGGATACTAAGAAAAGAGGGAGAAAGAAAGATTTACAACGAACTATCCTTATTGGGGAAATGTTGGTTGAATCTGGCAGATATTCAAAACTCACCAAGTACTACAGGCCACTCCCCAACTCTGAACCATGAAGCTCATCTCATGGAATGTAAGAGGGCTGAATGGCCCAGGGAAATACAAAATGATAAAAACTCTAATTCAGAAGGAAAAACCTCACATCTTCTTTATGCAAGAAACCAAGTGCAGCAGTACTCTGCTCAACTCCACTCTCTCGAAAGCTTGGAACCGCTGCCACGCTTTGGTGGTGGGTGCCATAGGAGCCTCGGGAGGCATAGAAATCTCTTGGAATGCTCAAGCCATTGAACTTACAGACATTCATGCTAATCACCACTTCATTCAAGCCAAATTCCATGTCATAGGGACCAATGTGCACGGTCATCTCACCAACGTTTACTTCCCACAATTTGCTGACAAAAAAATCGCCATTTTAGACACGCTAGCCCTTCTCAATGCCAACAGATCCCTTCCACTCTGGATTATGGGATGCAATTTCAATATGATCACCAAATTAGAAGAAAAAACAGGAGGAAGAATCAGACTGGAAACTGAAAGTGAGCACTTCAAAAAGTTCATACAGAGCAATTAGTTAATCAACTGCCTCAGCAAAAACGGGATTTTCACTTGGAACAACAAAAGGTCAGGTACTCATCAGATCACCTCTCGGCTTGACAGATGCTTGATATCTGACAATGCCATACACCTCGGAGGAGATCTCTCTACCTCCATCCTACCATATGCAAGATCTGACCATTGGCCAATCTCGTTTCAATGGCAAAGGCTGGGAGTCTCCACCAAACGACCTTTTCGCTTCGAATCTTTCTGGTTGACCCATCCTCAATTCAAAGATTTAGTTCAGCAAACTTGGAAAAGCTTAACCCCCCCCTACAGGATCCAAAATGTTCCAATTTCAACAATAGTTGCGACTCCTAAAAATGCAAATCAAACAATGGAACATAGAAACCTTCTGAAACATTCTTCAAGCTCAACAAGCTCTAACCCAGGATATGAAGAAGCTCCAGCAAACTATCATCAATGAAGGCAAGACTGAAGCTAGCAATGAACAGGAAAAGCAGATACAGACGTAGATCAAAGAAAGGGAGAGACAGGGGGAAATATTATGGAAACATAAATCGTGAATAAAATGGCTAAAGGAAGGGGAAAGGAACACGAAATTCTTCCATCGCTCTACAATCCAAAGAAGAATGCAAAACAACATCACCCACATTCTCAATAAACAGGGCAAAAGACTGGAAAACCATGGGGACATAGAAGCAGAACTAATCAGGCACTTCAAATCAGTACATCTAGAACCCTCCATCAACAGAAAGCTGCCAATTGACAAAATTCTCTCACACATCCTTAAGCTGATCACAGAAGAATACAATCATTTGCTTCTCTGCCTAGTTACTCTCCTCGAGGTGGACTCTGCTATGAAACAAATGCAGGAAGGAAAAGTCCCGAGCCCAGACGGCTTCACCTCCACTTTCTTCCACCAATTTTGGGATTATATTCAAGAGGAAGTTTGGCAAGTAGTCAAAGAATCTAGAATGCTTCACTGGATGGTCCCCTCCCTGAATGCCACCTTTATCACCCTCATCCCCAAGGATGAGCGCTCAAACACGCCCGATAAATTCAGGCCGATTTCCCTGTGCAATGTCATCTACAAAATTATCTCCAAAGTTATAGCCTCTCGCCTCAAGCCGTTGCTTCCCATGCTCATCTCGCCAGAACAATCAGGATATGTGGAAGGAAGGAAAATCATGGATGGGATCATACTCACCCACGAGATCATTCACTCTCTTAAGCATCATAAAAAATCAGGTATGCTCCTTAAAATCGATCTCTCAAAAGCCTTTGATAAGCTAAGTTGGACTTACATGCAGTCTATATTAACAGCTTTTGGATTTTCACCCATATGGGTTAGATGGATCTTGAGCTTAATTTCCTCAACTTTCTTCTCTATACTAGTTAACGGTATTCCCTCTTCCCCCTTTCAACCTTACAGAGGCATATGCTAAGGGGATCTCCTCTCCCCTTTTCTCTTTGTTCTCATGGCTAAAGGATTAGGCAGATCCATCAAGCATGCACTTCATAAAATCCAGCTCAATGGCATATCCATGCACAACTCCCTGGCTATAACCCATCAGCAATTTGTGGATGATAATATGCTATTTGGACACCTCTTGGTCCAAGAAGCCAGAAAATTCAAAGCCCTCCTTGATGATTTCTCTGCTGCTTCTGGAGCGAGTATTAATACAGCCAAATCTCACATTTTCTTTTTTCACACCCCTTCAGCAACTCAATCATCCATAATCTGCATTCTGGGCTTTTCGCCTGCCGCTCTCCCCTCCAAGTACCTTGGAGCCCCCCTTACCGATTCAGAACTCAAACATTCTTCCTGGCAAATCCTTCTAGACAAGTTGGAATCCCGTCTCACCTCCTGGACTTTCAGAGCCCTAAACATAGTTAGCAGGCTAATCCTAATCAAATCCATTCTGCAATCGATGCCTCTTTATTTGTTTTCTATCTTAGCAGCACCAAAATGGGTCCTCAAAAAAATAAAAAATCTTCAAAGAAATTTCTTATGGGGGTCTACGGGGCAGAATCCCAAATGGGCTTTAGTCAAGTGGGACACAACCTGCCTCCCAAAAAGCATGGGGGAATTGGTCTCCGGGACCCTCAACAGAGCAATGCAGTCATGGGCGCTCGAATCTGGTGGAAGTGGCTTTCTTTCCCAAATACACCTTGGGTAATCCTCTGGAGAGAAAATTATGCCGATAATAAATCGAAGGATGACCTAATAAGGCTAACAAGCACGGAGAAGGGTTCTCTAATTTGGGACTCGGCTAGATTTCACTGGAACCTAATTCACAAGCACAATTTCTGGGAGATAAGAAATGGCAATCATGCACGCTTCTGGACAGATTCTTGGCAGCAAAGACCCAATCTCCACAACTTAATCTCCCCACCCCCATTAGAGGACGAGGAAACACATAGATGGGAGAAGGTCAGCCAGTACTAGATTCCCACCCTAGATCAAGGGTACAGACAATGGCGCAAAGCAGAAGATATTATAAGGAATGGAACAGAGATAATGTACAGGGAGCTGAACACAGAATTAACCAATAGGTGAATCAGATATTCTAAAGAAAAGGACATCCTTCGTTGGGGATACAAACCTTGTGGCACTTTTACCACCCAAGAGGCATACAATCTAATAATCAATGCTCCAGCAAAGAAAGACCCTCTCTGGGATAAAGTGTAGCATTCCAAAATTTGGCCTAAAATCTCAACCTTCCTCTAGTTACTTTGCCACAAAAGAATTCTCATATGGGACAACTCAGAAAAAGAAACATCCGTGGCCCATCAAGATGTCCCAATTGTGAACAACAGGAGGAAACAATACTGCACCTCCTGCATTGTTGCTCTCTAGCCAGCAAATTGTGGGAGAAAACAATTTTCAGATGTCAAAAAGATGGGAGAGATAGAGAAGACATCACCAATACCATTCGACTCTGGGCCAATAACCCATCATGTGGACTATCTGGAAGGAAAGGAATAATAGTATATTTAGGTATCAAACCACTCCCACAGAAATAATCTGGAACACGTTGTGCATTAACCTGTAGGAAACCCTGGCACTACAGTCTTGGAGCAAGGAGGACTTCCCCACCGATCCACAAGAAATAAACATCTGGATGAATTGGAATCTCAAGCCCATCCAATTTAAGGATCTATCCACCAATTCCATCTCCGCCCAACAACCTCCCAGCAATTGGCAACTGCCACCCTTTGGAATCACTCAACTCAACTTTGATGGTGCTTCCAAAGGCAATCCAGGTCAGGCTGGGTTCGAAGGAATCTCCAGGGATCATTTAGGCAATCCTCTCTTATTATATTTGGGCAATATAGGATGGGATACCAACAACTCAGTGGAGTTAGAGGGATTATGGCAAGGACTAATCCTCGCACATCAACGCAGTTTTTCCCCCCTAATCATTGAGGGAGATTCCCAAATTCTCATCAACATGGCTCAACAAATCATCCAAGGGACCTCTGCAGAAAAACTTTCCTGTAGCTGGCATCTTGCTGCTCGTCTGGAAAACATTGAACAACTTCTAGCAAGAAACAGAGCCATCACTTTCAAACACATTAAGAGAATTGGCAACAAAGTGACCGACCACTTAACCAATCTTGGTGTTTTAGACGATAGACCCATTCATAAAGGGATGATAGAAATCATAAAAGATGCCTCACACCAACAGGAATTCACCAAACTTGTGAAAATGGATGCAACATCCCCGGATGTGGGTGGCAAATAGATATTTAAGGCACACAAGCAGGTGGGCAAACAGGTGGCCCATTCGTATAGCCATCTATGCCACTGCTTGTGTGATTGCAGAGCAAATAATGGCTCTTAGGCTAGCAGCATTAACCACCTGGGAACTTCAAGAAATTCCTAGCAAATCCCAAAATATGGATCAGAAGACTCCACCCAACTCCATTCTACCCCTCAATTGTTGTTGTCCTCCCTCTGTCGCTGAACTGAGCCTCCGGACTAATACTGGAAGGAGATGCAGATTATTATGTTGTGTAGACCTGGGCACTGGTATTCACCACTCTCATTCCCCTCTCTACCTTCAGTGGACTGATTTCCCTTCTCCTTCCTCAGCTACACCTGTGAATTCAACGGAACCCCGTCTTCCTCCTCTCGCGGAGCCTCTCTCCATCTGCCCCATGAGATATCACCACAGATTGAGTAGCAGGCGCGGAGGAAATCGCGGTGGTGCTCCGCGTGGCGGCTATCGTCCCCCCCTCTGCCTCTTCTTCCCCGTCAGTTTCCATGTCCCCTACCCTCTCCAATCCCAGCACCCATGGCAGATATCCGAACATGAGAAGAGGGCAAGGAAGAACTAGCTCAAGCGGGGTTCATCAATCTGGAAGCAACCCCCTGCACGCAGCAACCAACGCCTCCTCTTAGCAAGCTCAATTCCAATTTCAAAGCACCCTAAACAAGCCGAGAATTATGGTCACCATCACCGTGGGCTTCAAGGAATTCTCTACGTCCAATTCAGAACCTTCACCCAGTAGGGATTTTAGCCAAGTTCCTTCTTTTAATTTCGAACCAGGGGAGCCAAGCTCCAAACTTCCAACAACAGTTAAGGACCTCCCCTCAAGCAACAATCTGCGAACTATGGAAAACGAAACCCACCGAAAGGATAAGGGCATTCAACCTGAGGATAGCGCAGGTGGCGGACATGCAAAATACACAGAATCTGAAGGCTACGCGTGGTGTCTGATAGTGGAGGAGGAACCTACAGAGGAAACCAAGCCGCTGGCCGCCAGATCACATGGCGAGCAGTAACCTGGTTCTGTTCAGCTTTGACACCTGTCTTTTGTTGTTTTGCATTCTGTCTAGTCCTTTTACAGTCTTTTTTCCTTCATGGTTGCAATAGCTTGGTATTTTGTCCCTACTGGTCGACTAAACATGGTCAAGTCTGATTCCAGTTTTGACTAACTCAGTCTTAACTCCAATTTTTGTATATGAGAACGATTGCCCCTGTGTGGGCAGCTGAAACTTTTCAATTTTGGGCTGGGACTGGTTTCCCCTTCTGGGGTAGTCTCATTTTCAAGTTTGGAAGAATAGAATGGTCATTCCATTGACCTAGTACCGCTGAGGCCGGAGCCTCCTTGTACATTTTTCCTATATTAATAGATTAATTTTACTTAGAAAAAAAAAAAAGGAAAATGTTTACATGTTTTAATTTTAAATTTCCTAAGCTAAACTAAGAACATTTTGATCATGTGAATATACATATTGTTTTAGTGTTTTGGGCATATCATAGGAAATATA
>APFE031092527.1:3236-19561 GCA_000404065.3 Pinus taeda
CACACACTCCTTTCCACAACTCATTGAAAATGAGGGTGTGTTTTATCATCCGGGACCATTCAGGATAGTTCTCCTTGCCAGTGAGAACTATTCCCACCATGGATATGATTGAATGCATTCTGTGAAAAAATACTTCTACTGATAGAAAAATACTTCTGCTGTTAATGTATAAAATTGTACTTTTTGTGGAGGAAAAAGTGGAGCTCTGATGTAAAAATTGTAAAAAAAGATTGCACTCTTATAGGACAAAGGTATTACCAATTCCTATATGGTGGAGATGATATCACTCTTGCAATGTACCAAATAATACAATGTTTAAACAATACATATAGTTGCGTTAAAAAAATACATATGGCTGCCTTCAACAAAATACATGTGGCTGCGTTAAAAAATACATATGGCTGCCTTCATGCCAACTCAAAACCATGTAACAGCAACACATCTCCACACAAATCATATGAAAATCTCCAGGCATATTATATGAAAATATATGGTTCTCAGAAAAACAAAAACATGTAAGGCAAGAACGCAACAACAGAAGTCACAAAAGAAGCGCTGACAAAAGGAACGAAGTCACAAAAGAAGCGCTGACAGAAGGAACGAAGTCCATGGAATGCAACAACAAAAGTCACAAATGAAGTGTCGATCATGCAGTGAGACAGTTCTATGGTGTAGTTGTTCCGTGGAGACCTTGGTTCACACACCATTTATATCTCCATCCAATATCTGCATATATATCCCTCTGTAGTTAACAAGATAGAGGCATTCTTCTGGTCCACGAAACTTAGAAAATTATTTGACAAGACTCAAAAAACTTTACAAGTTCCTCAGGTATTTGCAGAGGGCTTCCCAGCGAAAAAAACGAATGGACGCAAGGTAGCCCAGAATGAAATATATCTGATAGGGCCTCCAGCAGTCTTTGCGATGCCACCAAAGAGAGATAACATCAGAACGACATATATGCAACGTTTTCTGGAGGGTTTCCAAAAAATGTATCCACAACGACTGTCAAGGTTACTATACCAAAAAACGCAATTGGGTCAGTCCTTGGGAAGAGAGGAAGTAACATTCAAAACATTCGAGAGATAACATATCTTGTCTTGCTGAATAATGGGATGAAATTGGAGCCCTTCGAAAACAATTTTAACGCACAGTGGAAGTAGGACAGCGTTCAGGGGAATTTTTATGACAGCGCTCAGTTAGGATAGCGTTCAGGTGAACGTTTATGACAACACTCAGACTCAGCGTTTAGGATAGGACAACGTTCAGACTCGGCGTTTAGGAATAGGACAACGTTCAAACTCAGCGTTTAGGAATAGGATAGCATTCAGACTCTGTAAAGACATCGTTTAGGAATAGGACAGTGTTCAGACTCAAAATTTAGGAATAGGATAGCGTTTAGAATCTATCAGGACAGTGTTTAGGAATAGGACAGCGTCCAGACTCTGTAGAAAAAGTGAAGGGAGTTACAACTATTTTGAGAACTTGGCTCTGATACCATGTCAGGTCAGGCAGTAACTCCATTAGGCAGAAAAACTGATTCGATTTATTCCATCAGGTATGTTATTGTTATATACAAAAGGGTGTGACTGCTCAGTTCATCGCCTGATGACTGTTCACATTCTTAATTTAATTATTTACATAAATTCACCCAATCGTGAGGATTAGGTGTCAACAGAATGTTATGTATATCATAATCTTGGACATGTCACAGCTAGATGCAGAAGTAGAATGGTTCAAGACCGTCACACAGAAAGATCATCACATTCCAGGTATTTTAAGGGATATTGTTTTGCTTGCAATATGTTTGGTCACAAAGCCATTGACTGTTTTAGGAGGAATATGAAACATGTAAGATGTTATGCATGCAACAAGCTTGGACATATAGCAAAGGAATACAGGAGAAGATTGTGGACACTATACCAAAAGGAGAAAACATCATCACAGTTGAAGATATGGAAGAAAAAGGAAGTACAGCCAGAAATATGTGGCTTAGCAGAGTACACAAACATGAAAGACTCAGAGGAAGCTGAAAGTGTGGAACATCAATGTTCTAAATCTCATACGCAGGTATCATGAAGAGAAGTCACGTATATATGTGAGTTAGACACTGCACAATCGTTTATATGGAGCTCTGAAGAAAAACAACAGAATAGACTCAGGAAATGGTTTTGTCATGGTATATGATGGTTGGCACAGGCTCAGTGGGAGCATATGCTTTGAATAATGCATTGTTGGCATTATGGTTAGAAGTCCTTGGTGATGATGCTTATTGACATATCTTAATGTTACACAGTAATTTGTCACCGTTTGTCACCGTCCCTGTTACCCCTCTCCTGCACCTTGGAGGACTCATTCCGGGACTTGTGAGAAGTGACAAGACTTGAAACCACTTGCATCATTCCCCTCTGAATATGAGCTTCACATGCCCTGAAGACATCTCCTGCAGCTTGCCCATAAAAATAGCCCTTTTTACATTAGGGCGGGTTCACTATGTTCTTCCAGTGCCAATGGGGAAAATCCTCCAAAGAGGACGCGCCGATTAGTGCCATGTCCCAGAGTCGCAATCGCGCCAACCTATTTGGGCAAATTTTTTAACAAATCAACTTTTGAAAGTTCTCTCCAACTCATTCACCAACTGAATCTATGTTAGGTGAGGATGGTTTAGCTTTGAATCTCCTTGAATGGGAAGTAGTTTGCCACCCTTCCATGGAAGTTTCCAAGTGATGAAGCCAAATCCATGATTGTTGTGATTGATCTTATCTCTTCCTCTTTCATCTATAAAAGCTTGCCTCCATGCCTTAAGCAAGCTAGTGGTGGTAATACTGGTGCTGAAAGGAAGATATCAAGAGATTAGAGTTGCAAGAGCCTTCTTTATGTCCATAAGGCTTAACCTAAGTGAGGAGATCTTGTCACTAAAGAGAGAGAGGCTTGTTCCCCATCCCTTAAAGCTTTGCAAGACTTGTGTAGCTGAGCACCCAGCCAAAGGAGGACTCGACGTCAGGACTATGGTTGTATTCTCCTTTGTTGATTATTAATAATAGATGACTATCATTATGGTTCCACTCTCATTGTCTTTGTAATGATTGATGTTGAGTTATATCCTTCCGGACTGATGTATAATTGCATTTATTAGATTTCATGCTTGTGTTTGTGTTGTTCTCTTTGTGTGCAGGTGTCCATTCATGGAGATCGTGGAGGGCTGTGATCGGCCAAAGAAAAGGAGCGAGGGCGACGTCTCTTCTACGAACAATAGCGTTGGAATCCAAGTAGGTCTTCATCACCTATCTTTTATTTACAATTAGGGACTTGCGTGGTAGCATTATTTGGTTGTTGCTAGACCCGTTCTGGGCTAGTAGGGATCGCCTCTATCCGTAGAGGGGATTTACCTCTCCAACACTTACTATTGATTGTTGATTGACCAAGAGAATGGATTGCAGGTTAAGATGCTTATAGTGCAGATCATATAGTGTATGATAGCTGTTGATAATTGTCATAGTCTTGTTTAGGTCCTTGGTCTTTGTGAGTCATATGATGTATCTTGTTACCCCACTATGCATGGAATGGATTATGTAATGGTCCTTGTGTTTGAGTCAAAAATGGTGTATCCCCACTTGGTTGGGAGATTGATGTATGTATGAGTCTTTAAGGTCATTGGCAATGTATGTATAGAGTCATGTTATGCTTTTGTAGACCTTGCATGTGCTCAGGGGGAGCATGGACAGCAGAATGTATATCAAATAAGAGAATATCTTGGTCTGCCTTTTGCCTTTGATGTCAAAGGGGGAGAGTGACTTGGTGTGGTGGTTGCCATCAAGTCCAAAGGGGGAGATTGTTTGCATTATGATACAGGTGTTGTCCTTGATGGAAACTCACTCAAAGTTATGATACAAGTGGCAACTCAATCAGATGATAGATCATAGTACAACAGGTCAAGAGAGAGGTATACGCAGGTTAACCTTGATGAAAGTGTGTATACACTCAGATGAGAAGAACAGAAGACGCGTATACGTACACACGCAAGTTCACAGAAGGAAAGGCGCGTACATGTCAGAAAACTAAGTTTTGATCCGTGGTATTTGGTCCATGGTATTTTGGTATTGGTCCATGGTATTTGGTCTGAAGTGTTGACCCCAAGTATTGGGTCCAAGGTATTGGTTCTACATGGTTTTGGACCATGGTATTGAGAGAAGCCTAAACCTATATAAGGAGAAGATCATTAGGCCAAGGGGAAGGTGAGGAAGTGATGAATATCTGATATGTTGGTTATGGGTTTGTGATGCTTTGCTTGATCTGAACCAAGGATACACTCATGAGGATGATGATGAATGATGGATTGGGATCTTAAGGCTTGGAATGTTTATCATTATATGGTTTGATTATGGATAGACTAGATCTGAATTATTGACGCATGTTTTATTATGATCTGGGTATGGCTGATGTCTGGAACAGCTGCAAAGTTATTAGTAAATATTTGCAAATATGTACGCGGGATGGCTTTGGTGAAAGCGTGTATGTATGCTAGTTTCGTTCTTCATAGTAGCGTATACATTATGAGATATGATATTTGAAGTTGCAGTTGGATCTGGTTATTGTTGCAGAGTTCTGTTGTCTGTTTTGTGTTCTGGTGACTGTGTCGTTGACAGGGTTTCAGTGTTTCAGTATTGGGTGATTCAGAGATTGATGATGCAGGTGTAGTTGATGCGTTTATTGCAATGATGATTAATTTTGTGCTTCAATGTTGTTGATGGGTCCAGTATGAAAATAGGATGAAACGTGGCCTTCAGATTATGGTGTTGTGCTTTAGGAGTATCCAGTATGAAAATTTATGAAATGCGGTCCCTGGAGGAAGAAAGAAGGTTGGAGAGTTCTGTAGGTTGGCGCCTACGTACTAGTAAACATATCAGCCAGTACAAGAGCCAAGGGGTTGTAGCTCCCTTCCAGGAGCAGCTAGAAAACGAGTGAAGATTGGAGCCTTCAGTAGGTCGACGCCTACATACTAGTAAATGGATTGGCTAGTACAAGAGCTAAGGGGGTTGTAGCTCCCTTCCAGGAGAAACTAGAGAATGAGAGAAGGTTGTAGCCTTATGCAGGTAGAAGCCTGCGTACTGGTATAAGACTACACCAGTACATAAATATTGTAAAAAGAAGTTTCTTATTAAAGCATGATAGAGACGAATTGCAACAGGTGGTTTTCACCCACATTGGGTTTCCACCTTATATCATGGTGTTCATGTGTGCTCCTTATGTGTGATGATCTGTTCTGTTTTACTGCACCTATTTACTGTAATATGGTTAATAATGTTCTGATGCACTCATTGAAGATCAACTAACTGAATCATAAGTTTATTGGATATATGTTAGTTGCATTAAACACAGTTGCGTATATACGTGGGTATCCTTAACTGAAGTAGCGTATATGAATCTAAGTATGAAAATGAAAATTGTTTGATTTGCTAATACTGATTCCCCCCCCCCCCCCCCTCAATATTATTTCCAACACTTTGTTCCACACTAATTTAACTTTATTTAACTATTTTAACCATGACTACACTATGTGGTTAAAACATTTATTTATTCTAACTAAATACTTTTTATTTAATTAATCTAATCGCACTTAGATGGTGCGTTTCAAACATTAAACCTATTTATTTAACGTTAATGGAATGTGGCATTTTTGTTTTTGATATCTAGTGGAATCAGCAACGGCAGTGGTATTGTACTCGCATTACACGGGTCGAATCCCACCAACCGCCACTATAACTGCAAGGAGGAACTACCCATCCCACAAAAACGAACCTCAGGTTAAGATGAGACTTGAACCCATGACCTGCACAACAGAACGAATGACTTAGTAGATCGTCTGCTGGCGATGAGACCAAACCCCTGCGAGCTATGGAATGTGGCATTTTAACTAGATGCACATTATTTTAATTCTCCAAAGGTATTTCTCATGCATATTTTTTTATTTTTTGAAATGTAGTGCCATTTAAATTTGCTCACTTATTGGGGTATTTTCATTTTTTTCTATATATATTTCTCCTTTATATTTTTTCTTTTGTATCCCCTTTTTCTTTTCTTTTCTTTTCCTTATTTTTCTTTTTTTCGCTTTCTTTTTATTTTTCTTGGAAATAATTTGCAGAATGAGAGATTATTTACAACAATCATAATCATGAAAATTGACAGATAATCAACTTGTGATCCTACAGATTATAGGACCCTAATAGATGGTTCTAAACTGATGTCCTTCTTAGATGGTTTTTTAGGATATAATCAAATACTTGTACATCCAGATGACAGACTAAAGACCACATTCAAGACCAAGTGGGGGACATATGCTTATCAAAAAATGCCTTTTGGATTAATTAATACTGGAGCTAATTTCCAAAGAGCTATGGATATTGTGTTCAGAGGTTTGATTAACAAATCAGTTGTAGTGTATCTTTATGACATTACAATTTATTCCAAACAAAGAAAGAATGATTTGAAGCAAATCTTTGAAAGATGTAGGAAATTTGGAATCTCCTTGAATCCCAAAAAGTCATTTTTTTCTCTTCACAAAGAAATTTTTTTAGGTTTTATTGTCTCTAAAGAAGGGATATCTATAGACCCTAATAGAATCAAGGAAATATCTAAAATCCCTTTGCGTCATAACAAAAATTATATGCAATCCTTCATTGGGAAAATTAATTTTGACAAAATATTTCTCCCAGATTTCTCCCAAATTGTACTTCCCTTACAAGCTATGATCAAGAATAATTCAATCTTTAAATGGGGACTCACTAAAAGAAATTCATTTGGGTCAATAAAATAAGAAATTATTGATGCCCCTTTGCTATCAACCCTTGATTTTACTAAACATTTTGTTCTTTATACTTTTTCTTCCTAAAAATCTTACGCAACAGTATTAACTCAACCTAATGAACAAAAAATTGAGGCTCCAATTTCATTCTTTAGTTCAAATCTACAGGGAGCTGAGCTCAATTACTCAGATGTTGAGAAGCAATATTTTGCAATATTTAAATCCATAAAGCATTTTAGGCCTTTCCTCCTAAAGGCACACACTAAAGTAATTGTTCCTTTCCCTGATGTTAGACAATTACTTATTCAGAGAGAATTAGGAGAGAAAAGAGTTAATTGGGTTACTGCCCTGCGAGAATATGACCTAGATATTAAACTAGCTAAAATTGTCAAAGGTCAATTTTTTTGCATGTTGATTACTGGAGTTGATGACAACTCAGTTAATAAAGATTCAGGTAATAATGTTTAGATCACAGAGGTATTTCCCATTGACATTGAATCCCAATATGATGATCTCATTTCTTTATTAAAGAAATGGTTATGCTCCACTAGAACATAATTACAAGAAGAAAAGAGCTCTCAGACTAAAGGCTAATCAATATCAACTTGTTCATGATATCTTGTTTAGAAGAAATTATGATTTTGCTTTATTAAGATGTCTAGAAGAGTTTGAAGTTGAAAAGGTCTTGCAGGAGCTACATGATGGACCAGTTGGAGGGCACTATCATGGAGACACCACTTCTCACAATATCCTACATGCTGGTTATTATTGGCTGACTTTATTCAGGGACATTCATGCTTATGTTAGAAAGTGTAAAGTCTGCCAAACTGTTGCTAGAAGACAAAAGAAACTAGCCTTACCTTTACAACCGGTTAACATTGAACAACCCTTTGAACAATGGGGATTGGACATAATAGGTGAGATTGTTGCTAACTCTTCCAAGTAGCATAAATACATCTTGACTGCTACTGATTACTTCACCAAGTGGGTGGAAGCTATACCCTTGAAGGTGGCCAATTCTGAGAAAATTATTGAATTCATTGATCAATTTATTATTACCATATTTGGTCTTCCTTGTGCTTTAATGTTTGATAATGCATCATATTTTTTAGGCAACACCATTACTGAATTTTCCCTTAGAAAATGTTTTAAATTGAATTATTCTGCAAATTACTATCCACAAGGAAATGGCTTAGTTGAATCTACTAACAAAAACCTTATTAGAATAATCAAATGGACCATTGACAAAAATCAGAAAAATTGGCATAAAGCTCTAGTCTTTGCATTATTGGATGCAAAATTACCCAGAAAGCCTCTATAGTCACTTCTCCTTTTCAATTAGTATACAGTAAAGAATCTATTTTACCACCTAATCTAGCTATACCATCACTAGCTCTAGTGCAGTCCATTGAAGAAGAACCTTCCTCTGATCTTCAACTAAGAATATCTCAAATCCTTAAACTGGAGGAAGAAAGAGATAAAGCTAGACAGGTCCATGCCCATCGCCAACAATTGGTTAAGTCTGCATTTGATGCAAGTTTAGTTTAAAATATTTTTTTTGAAAATGGTGATCTAGTTTTGAAATGGGACAGAGCCCATGAGGATAAAGGGAAAAATTTAAAGTTCCAAAGACTATGACTAGGCCTATTTCAAATTGTTCAAAAATTAGGCCCATCAACTTTTGTTTTACAAGATCTTCAAGGAAAGAGGGATGCTCTTCTTGTTAATGGGCTAGTTTTGAAGAAATATTTTTATTAAGGATACAATCCTTTTATAAATATGTAAATAATTATATGTATATACCGGTGTCTTAGCCATAGCATTGTTAGGTAATACGCTTTTGTCCTTATATTGGGGTCTCTCATCACTAAAATGAGGTTTGACTGATTAAGCAAGATATTTTTAGAAAGAAAATCATAACATTGAGGTTTAGTTTTGCAATTATAACAAAACTTTAGAATATTTATATCCATTAAATTGCAAATTGTTTCATAGCTTGAAAACTTTATAAAATCTAGTTATCACTTGATTAATCATACAAAAGGTTTTCCTTTAAAAAGTAAAGGATATTATGAAGTTTTAGAATATGTTAACTACAATTTTCATCCATTACTCATAAGGAGTGAATACACCTCTTCATCCACCGATTTCAAAAATTTAGAGTGTAATTCAAAAATATATTAAACTTGAAAGATAAGAGGTCTCATCATGAGCTGACTTACCATGATCATGGGAAACCAATGATACTGACATTATTAAACTGGCCACCAAATTAGGATAATGGCTTATAGATATATAACCATAAGGCAAAAGGTCTCATCACGAGCCGACTTGTTCAATGTCATTATAACCCGTGAATGGCATTGTCATGATCTCATCACTAAACCAGGGCAATGGCTTTCAGGCAAACTTTAAAACAAAATTTTAAAAGAAAAAGATTAAAAAAACCTAGATGTTTTACTATAACTGGATGGTATACTGGCATATCTCTAGTTAAATGGTAACCATGTCGAGGCTATGGATATCTGCTAGTAGTAGTGGCTCTATAGTGACAAACTAGTCTATCCATAAAGCTAAGCTTTTGTAGTTTTTAACTTTATCTTTATAACTGATTAGATGACAAAAAGGAGGAATAAAGGTTTTCATCAATAAGTAGGTTATGAGATCATTTACAAAATGATGAGTTGTTTTATCCAAGATTGATTGTTATCAAACTAAACTTTAAAATTTGTTATCTTTATGAGTCTTCTTGATTAATTTATTAAAACTACATTTATTTTTAACGGAGATAATTGTTTCGCCCAGTGTGTCGACAATTTTTGTACTACACAATAACCCCCATTATAGTTAATGGTAGAACTAATAAATAATGGGGACCCTTTTAAAAATTTAGGATAGAACCCAAAATTCCAATAAAACAAGGTAATCTTAGCTTTGTTGTTTCAAAATATTAATTGAATTTATAGATTTTCCTCATCAAAACTAAAATATCAAAGCATAAGCCTTAAACATTGGATTTTAATTTTGAAAAGTCTCTTCAGAAGTATAATATTGGAGCTTTCCAACATGTCTCTTTAAAAAAAAAAAAAAAAAACTGATTAAAACATGTCCCGATTGGGTTTCCTAACTCCTAAAGCCTTAAAATAATAAAGTGTTATGTTTTATGTATAGAAATAAAGGTCTAATCCCGCAATACTGCCACATAGTATATTAGGGTTTCCATATTGGTGTTTCATAGTTGATTACCATGTCAAATCCTCTGATCCTCCAATCTTTGATATCCCTTCTCACTACATTCTCTGATACACGACCCCGCCAATCCTCTGTTCCTCTGATATTTGCTTCACCTTTGACTTCCAATATTTAATATACTACTCGTCTCTTATATCACAATTGTCATATCGAGGTTTTCTAATTGGCGATTATCCTTTCAAATATCCGATATGAAAATGTCGATGTGAAACCTCTTATAATTCTTCCCACCTATAATTTTAAGCTTCTATGTGCTATAAGCCTATCAGAGGCAAATGATATCGCAAGTTTTAATGGTATGACAATGAATTTTTGAAGATAAAGTTTTCCGATATGATGACATGTAATGTGACCCATGTGAATTCACATTTTATCAATAAATAGCCAAATGTGGAGAATCAATGGTTTTCGATATAATAAACGCCTTCATTATAATTAAGGATTTCCTGAGATTTCACTCATAAAAGTCTTGGATTATTGTGGAATCCCTTATTTTCTAAGTTATTCAATCCGAGTATTAGTTTCTTCTCACTCGTGTTTCTCTCGATAGACCATTCTCAACAAGTATAATTCAGTAGAAATGTTTCGGTCAACCAAAATGAAGAAGAAAATTGTTGTTCAACAATGATCAGTCGCTCCTCCGCCTGAGGTCACAAAATTTCCTACATTATTTACCGATACCACATGCACCCCAAATTTAGAAACCTCTACTTGTGAGGCCATGTATCAGTTTTTCAAAGATGAAGAGCTAAGGGTCATAGAAAGAGTAGCCACAACCGAAGATTCATACCCGATTTCTAATACTACATATAGTGATTTGGCCAATTCATTCCTCCACAAAATTACCGCTCGGTCAAACATCTTGCCTTACATGGATATGATCATATGGGTCATTAACCATCTAATCACAACTCACAGAAACTTTATGACCAAAAGGAACGCGACTATCAACTCTTTTAGTAGCAAATATTTGACTCAGATGTACCAGTTGTTGACACCTCGAAGAAATATGATAAGGACTTCATTGAGAAATTCATGAAGGAAAATCAAAATTAATTTTAATTCATCAAAGAATGGAGAAGAGATTCCAGCAAGCACAAGTAATAGGATAAGGGTATGTACTCTATAGCTTCTCTTTTCAGTCCCTATTGTTATGCTACCACCATGATATGTAGATTATTTGGTTATTTTCAGACCAATGGGTACCCCTGATTGATGCAACCTCTAATAGCTATGTTATGGATTAGGGGGCTATTCTATCCAATAATTTATTTATCCAAATCCTAGATTATTGGAAGAAACACAATTTTCCTAAAAACATTGTTCCCCCATTTTACCTATGTAATGGATGTTATATGTTTCACTTATGATTTTCCATCCATGGGATGAAAATGGAACATAAAATACCTTATGCCTATCCACATCTATCAAGTATTCTCTAGGAGTCCAAATATCAGCCCCATTTCTACAAAATTTGCAATGGAGTTGTGCATCTAATCCACCAGTTTGTCTTTAATGAAAAATACCCTAGAATATCACGTGAAGCCAACAACCACCTCTTATCAATTGGAAGTTGGTTTGGATAAGAGTACTTTACCTATGTTTAGGTTTTTGGCAGCCTTGTGCACCCACATGTGTTACCCCTATATATTCCCGACAAGCTCCTAGCGCAAGAAGTAGCATATCAGACTATGGGAAACTACCTATCTAAGGTCAAGAAAGATAAAAATAAAAAAAAAAAATAAAAAAAAAAAAAAAAAAAAAAAAAAAATAATAAAATAAAAAAATAAAAATAAAAAAAAAAAAAAAAATAAAAAAAAAAAAAAAGACAATGTGGTACGTATTTACCTTTTGTTGAGGTGTGCATTCCCTTGATAATTTCAAGCATGCTGCTAAGGAAATGGAGGAAATCTAGCTTATAAAATTTCCAACCATTCTGAATCGGTAGTTTGACCCCGTTGATATTGCCATGAATGCTACAACTGAGGGAAAACTTAGGTAGTTCACAAATGAGCCTGGCAGGTTTGATGACCTATTTGAGTCAGCCTATGACTATGCAAAGGTTGAGAGAGAGATACCAGCGCAGTTCACTCCCAAAGAATTAATTCATTTCACTCAATACAAGACTAAAAGGATCTCCCACTTTCCCATAGAGTAGTTAAAACTCAATCAACAAAGCACAGAGCAGGACAAAGGAGTGAGCACATCATAGGTCTCAAATGTAGCTCATACTAAAGAGGCAGAGGCTTCTTCTTCTTCATAAGCAGAGGAAGTTCTAACAGAGAAGAATCTGCAAGAAATTTGGGAACAATTTTCCAAACAATATGACCCCCAAAATTTGCAAACTCCTAAAAACATAAAGAAGACCTCGTTCACTGTTGAGGCTTCAAAGGAAACTATGGAAACTGATGATTTAGAGATTATCCTAGTATTTACGACCTATGAGGTAATTATGAAAATAGAGGATATTCCTCCTCTTAATGTATTCCACAGTCTGAAGCATAAGGTAGTGGTTAGAAAACAGAGGAAAAGGAGAAGAACTGAGCAAAGCCATACTTTGGTCCTTGGAAATTCCTCCTTTCAAGTACTTTGGGAAGATGCCCAATTCACCTCGAATGAAGACCTAGGAATACCATCACAATATGCAAGAGCTTATGCTAGCGCGCCAATTCATAAGGCCTCAAAAGTGCATTAACTCCTTAGGGAGAAGGATGAGAAAATAAGGCAACTCAAACAAAGTTTAGAAAGTGAAAAGCAAGGAGTCACTCAACTTGCATAATTGCAAATAGGATTTGATAACCTAAATATTCAATATGAATCTGACATGAAGAGCTGAGATTCCCAAGTATAGGAGCTACAATATAGAATTGAGCAACTAAAGCCAATCCTGAAAATATAGAGTTTAAGAAAGAAGCAACAGAACTAAACAACCTACTTGCTCAACAACAGGTTGTATTTTGTCAAAATTTGGCCATTATCCAAGACCTATCCCAATTGAGTGATTCACCTGTAGTTCAATTGTCTAATCTGGACATATTACAAAGAAGTAGAGGAAAATATTTCCAACTTCATCGATTGGTAGGACAGACTCGCATAAAGATAGTCTTTTAATAATGTGAGATATGTCAAATTACATCATTGAATAAATTAGTGATAGTATATTGTAGGCTAATCTCATTTTGGATAGCCTTGAAGATGCCTTTCCCATTTTAAAATTGCTAACAAAACTTGGCAAGAATCATGAAAGAAGAAGGTTGAGGAAATAAAGGCCCTATCAAAGATTAACCTAGAATGCCATTGGCATTTCCTAGTCAAACCTCATAGTTAGTGGTTGATGCTGAGGTGTCTTGCAAATACCACCAGTCATCTTCTTCTAGCACTCAACAATGTGTTATTCATTGCTCGGATGCACATTGATCCTCACCATCCACCTCAATTGAATTCGATGACAGAAGGGGTTCCGAATTTTTGTAAGAAACCTTTTGGTTTTCACTACTGTAGCTAAAAAGAAGTCTTAATAGAAAGAAGAACCACTTTGATTTTACTTATGACCGGAGTTAATGTGTATCAGGTATTATTATCTATAGACATATGCTATGTTCATGAGTTGAATTATTATTTCTTTTAAAGTTTTTCATATATGTTATTGCATATGGTTGAACAATTATCACTATTGATGTGTTTTAATCAAAATCTTCTAAGTGTATAGACAAACAACAATATCTTATATGTGTAGTGAATTATATCAACTAATTTAATTAACTATTTAATTAAATTAGTTGTCATTACTCTTTTTATATTCATGAATGGTTTGATAATCTACAGTGTCATATTATGACTGAAATCTTTAAGTCACATATATAGATGATATATTGTCCCGAGATTGATATTGGAAGGCCTTTAATTATATTCATTTATATTTTATCTACATCCCTCAATATTCACACCTATATATATTTTATCCACTTTCATATATATTTTTAAGGGAAATTGGTCCCATCAACCCATTCGAAGCCACCATCTCAAATGGAAAAGGAGTTTCTCTAAGTTCTCGACCGGGTTGTTTTCCCTAATGTTGAGGTTGAGATTGTTGAGCCTTTAACACCTTCATAAACTAGGATTGTAGAAAAATACCCACCCATTTGTAAACTCCCCCACCCCCAATTTTGCACAACAAGATCTAGACAACAAAATTCCAAATTTGGGTGGAATAACTGTCACCACTATATCCAAGACTATACTCTTAACAGGGATTTGGATGAGTGTTACAACTATATCCTTAATTAATCTGAGGCAAGGTACTTTCTTTGAGTCAAAAGTGTATAGTCATGGTATGGTCTAGATATTTGCAGTTAAATTTTATGTATTAAATTATGAGAAGCCCCAGAATCTAACATGAAATTATATAAAAGGTAGTCATGAATTTTCAAGGTGACATAGAAGGGAGGTACAATTTCATCAATCATATCAAAGCTAGGACCAAAAACTACTTGAGTTTTTTCATCTTGCAAACTTATGGCATCTTCTTCTACATCAATTCTTGAAGATTCAATCCATTTTGAAACTTAATTTTTATAACCTAGATTTTTAGAGAGTTCAAATAATGGAATTGTAATTTTAACTCTTTCTAATTCTTTTTTGACATTAAAAATTGTTGGAGTAGTTTTTTTTCAGGAATATTTTGTTCTGGTAACTGATTATGTGTTTCACTTGATGATGTTTGTGTTTCAGAAATTTTAACTTTAGTTTCATCAAAGGTTACCTTTTTGGTTGGTCTTCCAGGTCTTGGTCTAGGCCTTAAGTCATATCTTCTGTTTAACTCAACAATGAGAAACTCAAAAAAAGCCTGATATTTAGAAATTTGAGAACTTTCTTGATTTAGGGTCTTGATCATCAATCTATAAGGGAGGTTGGATTGGCTGGTCATTGTTTGGTCTTTGCAAAATTTGAGGTTGAAATGGTCTTCTATATTGAACTTGTGGTCTATTTGCAACTTGTTGAATAAATCTAGGTTGATATTCCATCTTAAAGATCCTATTAGAGATATTTCAAAGGAGAGAAGTTATGTCATCAATTTTGGTTCCTTCATCTTTATTTTTTGATGATGATGTGCCTTCTTCTTTAGCTTTAATCCTCTTTTCAACCTTTTCAATTTTTGCTCTAAGTTTACTGGATGCTGACCTGTTAGCTTCAACTTCAATTGCATTGGTCCTCATATCTACTAAAGTTTCAGACTTCCTTTCTCTAAACATAACAGCAAAATCATCCTCAAATGCCTTAGAAAATTTAATTTTGGCAACAATTACTAGAGGTTTACAGTCGGGGGCATTTTGTTATACAATTTATTAAATCTTTTGATGAAATCGACAACAGGGTCATTTGGATTTCTTTTCAAATCTTCAAATTCAGTTAAATACTAAACAACATATTTCTTAATTCCCCATTAATTCTTAAAAATGTTTATTAATTCAGCCCAAGAATTAATAGTATGTGGTTGTAATTGTCTAAACCAAATTCGATCATTTCCTTCTAATGACTGGACAAAGAGTCTAGTATATGCATCTTCATGTTCGATATTCAAATCATCATCAAAATCTAAAAATGTAGCTAGATGATCTTCAACATATGGGCCTGTTTGTCCATTGAATCTAGGTAAATGTTTCAAATATCCATCATGAAAAGGATGGATTTGAGTTGCAGGAGGAAGGAATAGTGCTACATAATGAGCTGATATGATTGGCAAAAAGCCATCCATTGAATGTGGTGATATAGGTAAAGATGGAGATGAAGATGAGGAAGAAGAAGGAGAAGAAGAAGAAGGATGCTGGGAAGAAATTACATGAGATGAAGATGAATGATAGGAGTGGAAGGAGGTTGTGTGAATTGAGAAGGGATAACTAATTTCTAAACTTCTCAGATAGATTTGTCTTTTGATTAGAAACTTTTTGGCGAAATCACATAATTGATCATTTGTCGACGCGTTTCGAACCAACTAGTGTGGTTCATCGTCAGGACAAGTTGAAGATACAGATCTAGTTTAGCGTGTTATATAGTCTAAGCAGAGACTCCAACGGCTAGAAAGACTAACGGCTATTTTTCAACCTAAGGACCCCAGTCAAACTTCCTTTAACTAAATTATTATTAATAATCTTTATAATTATTATTATATCTAACGAGTCAAGTAAATTAGTTAAAAATAAACAGAACCGTGGTCAGATATTAAATTTATCTATTTAAATATTTAAATTATTAATAAATAAATAAATATATA
>APFE031092527.1:45455-56030 GCA_000404065.3 Pinus taeda
AATTCTCCACCATCATCTCGGAGTTCAAGGGCCACCAAATCAATTAGCACAAGGGCAACCAAGCAAGTCAAGTAGGACTGCTGTTAACTACAAGTTTTTGGCAACCGAGTCCCTAAAGTTTAGGAGGACTGTTGGGGTCCTCAATTTGTATAAATAAGAGGTCTTAGGGCCTCATTTTGGTTAGCCATTTGTTAGCCAGTAGATAGCTAGTAGTTAGTCATTTTGGTTAGCCAATAGTTAGTCATTTTATAGTTCGATTTTTAGGCAATAGACTAGCTTTGCTTTCAGCACATTTTCAAGTTCTCCTTGTGGACAGTTTTTGGAATGTAACATTTCTTTTGATCAATAAAGATGAATCCAACTTTGCACCAGCTCTAAATCTCTCTTAGGAGGTTGTAGCTCTTGGGGTTGGGCCCATCTCAAGCGCCCAATACCTCCTTTGTTTACTTTCATGTGTCTTTGCTGCATTCTTAGAATAAAATCTGCTATTTAGATTTAAACCTTGTTTTGTTATTTAGGTTGTTTTTGATGAGTAAAATAGTTTTTCATGCTCAGATTTAGTTTATAGGTTGTTAACAGAAAAAGATTCAAGAAAAGGGCCAAAAAACATCTGTGGTTTCAACTCTCCCTTAGTGGGATCAGGCGTTGTGACTAGGATGACTTTGCTGCCCATAAAAACACTGATTTTGCTTTGCCATGCAATCACTAGTGTTTGATTTTCATGTGTAGAAGTTGGTTACAAGTTCAAACTTTCGTTTTCTTAGTTGCATGAGTTAAAATACATGGTTTCATTGTAGGTCACACTTCTGTTCATTCTCTTTACTGGCAGCTAGCATATTAGGTGAACGTAACTAGGTCTTTAAATTTACAAGTCTTTGTTGGTTCAGATTGGAAAAACGACTTGTAGAGCACATGTACCACTCCTTCATCTGCTTATTCTCCATCAGCACCATCCACTCCACCTTCTACTTAGAATCCTTACCTCACGTTTGCCACATTTGCTCACATAACCCTAGTTTTTGTGCAATTATTGCCTTAGCCTTCTTCAAGCCAAGTCAACCTTCTACACCTCCTCACCACTCCACCCACCAGTCCTTAGGCCATTTTTAGACCCCTATCCTACCTCCAGATCCATCCATGCACCTTCCCTCACTCATCCACCTCCTAAAAACCGACTTCCAAGTTTCCTGTAGAAATTCTGGAGTTTCCTATAGAA
Organism: Pinus taeda; assembly: GCA_000404065.3. NCBI lineage: Eukaryota > Viridiplantae > Streptophyta > Pinopsida > Pinales > Pinaceae > Pinus > Pinus taeda. Next base: position 46,672 of record APFE031092527.1, read on the forward strand.
ATCCTGAAGTTTCCTGTAGAACCCCCTGCAGACTTCCTGTAGACGCTCACAAGTGAGGTTTCCTGATCGCCAAACCTTGTGAGACTCTAGGGAAGAGTGTTAGGGACTCCTTAGACCCTCTTTGAACCTTCCCAACCTTTTCCAAGCATTTCCTCTCGCCAATCCACCTCTGCACAGTCAAAAGCCAGTTAAAAGCACATCCATGATAATTCTAACAACTTATTCAAAAATACAAAAAGATGTTTTCTTCAGATAGTGATGAATTAGACACATGCATTTTACCTTCCTAGAAGTCAATGGCATCTCTTTCAGTAGCTTGCATCCTCTTTTTCGCTTCAGTAGGGCTAGTTGGTAAAATTAGGGTTTGCTAGGGTTTGCATTTCCTTTCCGCTTTTCAGTTTCTTTCCGCAAATAGATTAGCTTCCTTTGAGTTAGCTTTCATCCATCAATTAAAAAGCTTCTTCTAAGAGCTCATAGAAGTTGGCTTAAGCTCCTAGCGGACTTGTGCCAGCTGACCAAGTGACAATTGCGACAAGAGCTAGTACTTGTGCATACAGCACCATCGCTTCCAAGTTTGTTACGAACTACCGGGTTGATAAAATTAAAGAAGGGAGTCCCAGGAGTTGCAACATTATTGCTGAAATACTGGGGCCCACCAATTATTACAAAAAAATTGTCCAATAGTTATTTAGTTTATGATCAATATTCTCCAATAAGAGCTAAAGTCTCACAAGGAATGATAATGTTGTTATCAAGGTTTGGGTTCTATCTACTCATTCTCTTTTCCTCATTGTTGAGTAGCAAGAAAACCATTTAATATAACATTTCTTCTCACAATCACTAATTTGGATTAGATTTGTGACCTTGAGTTAAAGCTTAAATATTTTAAAAATTAGAAAGGATATTTTAATTTTTTATATAAAAAATTAATTTTTAAAATCATTTTATTAGCTTTTTTCTAACTTATTATTTATAGGTAATAGATTGGTATACATAATTATTTTGATATATTATAAATGATTATCTGACAAATACTTTGAACATTGAAAAGTATAATTTAAAGGCGTAGTCTAATTTATAGATGAAATGATTTTTTTGTCAGAGTATATTTTCTGGTTAATTTTAATTAAAATACAGCGGAAATTTTTAAAAACTCAAGTTTAAGTTGTTTAATCTGTAAAAATATATTGCCCCATAATTTTTTCAAAATACTAAATCAATTTATACATTAAAAAATGTATAATTGTGTATACCAATCTCTTGTACTAATTTATTTGTACAGTGAAATTGTAACAACAGGTACAAATCCTGCTTGAAGAAGCATGCAAGCCTATGCAATAGAGTAGTCTTTATTTTTATTACACACAAGCATCAAAATCAATAAAGGTAAATGGATTACAGAGCTTGCCGATGCAATCTCACCGTATCTTACTACAATCAATCTCCACACACAAACATCATTCCATTAAGAATCAGCTGCATTGAATCATCATATCCACAGATATACAAACATACTCTGCATGCATCAAATTATCATCTGATTGCCTCATCCTTCAACTATACATTGAACGGAAAATCATTCCATATGGATTTATGAAATGCATTCATCCATGCATCATTCACATTTTTTTGACACTTGGGAATTGTTAGGGAAAGTAGTGAAGGAAGGGAACCTAGAGAAGACTCGAGAAAGTCCAGCTACCCTCCCCCTGCGTGAATTGTAAGCCTTCATTTCAGAGAATATGTGTGACGATTCCTTGAAGATGAGGAAGACTAGGGCCTGGACAGTGTTATAATTTTTTTACAGGCCAGAGGAGAGGATTCTTACTCGGTTACTGGGAAGTCAATTTCAGTTGTGGCAAGGAAATCACAACTACACATAGACTTAATAAAATACAAAATTCATTCACAGCGAAACAGAGTAAAACAAAAGAGGTTGTGGTAAATCTACTTGTGAAAGATTAATACCATGATGCAACATGGCACACTTTCTATTATATATCAAAACATAAGGAATTACATTCATGTGATAAATGGATGCTGCAGCTCCAAGTGAAAAACACTACAAACTTACGATTTACGCATCACTGGGGTTGTGGAGTAAACTTTTGTAAAACTCCGTAAAACTGGTTTTCACGTGCCCACCAACATTTCCTCCACAATTTTCTCCTCACTACCTCACACTCTCTAAATTTCTCAACAATGCAAATGACTTTTACATTCATATTTATCTCAACATACAAATTTGACATTAATGCATGATAGAGAAAATAATTAATACGCACCATGGGTGATTTTACATAGTAAATAATTTTATGAACTTGTAGGTGTTGTGGAGTGTGGGCAATAGTTGCGGAGTGAATACTTGCCCATAGTTATTTACTAAACTTCATTAAATGCCTTAACTTCTCTGATGTGTTGCGGAATGGTCACCAATGTACTTCTGCTCTGACTTCAGTCCTTTCACCTGCAAACAAAATCACAACCGTGCAATAGTTGATTGGGCAAGCATGGTGTTTGTCAGCCTATTTAAGGCGGTGGTTGGGATTATTATTTCCAACACTCCCCCTTAATCACAACTTCCACCATTGGCAATTACCATACACTCTCTGAGATAAAAAAAACTTTTACGTGCCAGTGACTTTGTGAAGATATCAGCAAATTTTTCCTATGACCTGCAGTGCTGCAACACAATTTCATCATTGTTAATCAACTCTTTGATAAAAAGATATTTAGCATCAATATGCTTGGTCCTCTTGTGAAAGACATAATTATTTGATAATGAAATTGCTGATGTGTTGTCGCAAAAAATAGTTATCGTTCCCTCTTGGTCATGGTGAAGATCCCTCAACATCCTTCCCATCCAAACTGCTTGACACACTGCTGCTGTTGCAGTGACATATTCAACTTCTACTGTTGAAAATGAAACTATTGGTTGCTTCTTGGATGCCCATGAAATGGCTTCGGAACCCAAATGAAAAACATATCCTGACATGCTCTTTCTGTCATCGACACTTCCTGCCCAATCACTATCAGTGTAACCAACCAGCCTAAAATCATCTGCTGCGGTGTACAAAACGCCATATTGTTTTGTCCCATTAACATACCTTAGAATCCTTTTCGCTGCTTTCCAATGTGTTTCCTTGGGTGTCTCCATGAACCTCGACACCAAGCTTACTGCATATATTATATCCGGCCTAGTGGCAGTCAAATACATCAAGCTGCCTATCATACTTTTGTATAACGTTAGTTTGACATTGCTGCTGCAATATTCTTTGCTCAAATTCAACCCCATGACAGTTGGAGTTGGTGTGGACTTGTTTTTCTGCATTTCAAACCTCTCCAAAATGTCTACCACATACTTTGCTTGAGAGATAAAAATGCCATTTTCTGTTTGCTTTACTTCTATGCCTAAAAAATATCAAAACAATCCCAGTCAGTCATTTCAAATTCATTCTTCATGACTTTCTTGAAATCAACGATGAGGAAATCATCATTGCCGTAAAAATCAAATCATCTACATATAAGATGACAATAAGAATCTTACCATCGCTCTTTTGATGTAGAGGGTAGGCTCTCTATCACATTTGTCGAAACCATTGTCCAATAAGTAGGCATCTATCATGTTGTACCATGCGCGTGGTGCTTGCTTCAACCCATAAAGAGCTTTCCTCAACCGATACACTTTGTCTTCTTTGCTTTCTACCTAATAACCAAGAGGTTGCGCAACATACACTTCCTCTTTCAACACTCCATTCAAGAACACTGATTTTACGTCCATTTGATACACTTTCCATTTATGTTGCGCGGAAATTGCCACAACTGTACGCACTGTCTCCATCCTCGCGACTGACCCAAATGTTTTCGAATAATCTCTTCCATGTCGCTGCTTGTATCCTTTGAAAACTAGACTTGCTTTGTGCCTTGCAAAATTACCGTCGACATTGCTCTTGGTCTTATAGACCCATTTCACTCCAATGACTTGTTTTCCTTGCGGAAGGTTCACTAACTCCCATGTGTCATTCTTTTCTATTGCTTCTATTTCTTCCTCCTATGCCGCAACCCATTTTTCTTCTTTGACTGCGTCTTCAAAATGAATTGGGTCATCTACATGACAAAAGAATGCAAATAAGGAATTCAGACCAGCGATGCTATCAACCTCATCTTGCTCATAAATTTCATTTAGATTTTTGAATTTTGGTCTTCATGTGCTTGCTGAAGATAGACTTGACATGTCACTTGGTGTTGCGCTTTGCGGCATGCTTGGAGAAGCACTTGCTTGACTGTGCGACACTGTCCTATTATTTGTTGATGGTGTTACTTGTTGCCTGCTTTGTTGCGCTTGAATAGAAGTAGAGGGAGTCACTAATGAGGAATTGCTTGCTGATGTCAATTCCTTTTTGTCCTCATGTGGTATACATTTTTTCACATTGATTGTCTTCTCTAAACTTCCATCCCATGCTTCCTCTTCTATGAAATACACATATCTGCTAATTATGACCTTATTGGTTAATGGATTGTAAAGCTTGTATGCCTTGGATTCATCACTGTATCCAACAAATATGCACTTGTCCCCCTTGCTATCCAACTTCTTCCTCAACTCATCTGGGACATGTGCATACGTAACACATCCAAAGACTCTCATGTGAGTGCCACTATGATTTCTTTCACTCCATGCCTCTTCAGGAACCACGTTCTAGATGCTTTTGGTTGGACATCTATTCAAGATATATGTTGCACAAGCAAAAACTTCAGCCCAATAATCATTTGGAAAATGCTTTCCCTTCAACAAACTCCTTGCCATTTCCATAATGGTCCTATTCTTCCTTTCCGCGACACCATTTTGTTGAGGTGTATATCTTGTTGTAAATTGCTTGTGAATTCCATGTTCCCTACAAAAACAAAGGAAATCATTTGAGATGTATTCGCCACCTCTGTCACTCTTGAGGACTTTGATGTAGTGTCCACTTTGCTTCTCAACAAGAGCATTGTATTGGAAAAAGCGCTTAAACACTTCACTCTTCTTTTTTAGGAGATAGACCCATGTCTTCCTTGCGTAGTCATCTATGAAGGTCAATACATAGTGGTTGCCACCAATTGATGGTGTCTGCATTGGTCCACATAAACCTGAGTGGACAATCTCCAAAGGTGCCTTTGCCCATACTGACTTTACTACTGGAAATGTCTCTCTATGTTGCTTGCCCGAGATAAATCCTTCACATAGGCTGTCTAGTTTTTCTATGAGTGGTAATGCCTTCACCATGCCTTTCCTATGTAGCAAATTCAAACCTCCAAAGTTGAGATGTCCAAATCTCAAATGCCATAACCAGTTTTCATCTTTGACTTCTGCTTGAAAGTTTACTTGTGTGACAACTGCATCTTTTCTTCCATCCTCTTGTGAGTTCATTGATAGTTGTGCTTGTGCACCTTCTTCTTTCAAATCTGATCTTATCTTTAGGGGAAACATTCTATTGTTTTTCATCTGAACCTTTGCAATAATCTATCTGCTTGGAGGCCTATCCAAAATTGTGCACACATCATTTTTGAAGAAGACATTGTAGACCTTTTGCATGAGTTGTCCAATGCTTATGAGGTTATGCTTCAGACCAGGGACAAAGTAAACATTTGTGATGCAGGAGCATCCAGACTTAGCCAGCAATGTGAAAACTTGTTCACATGTTATGGCTAAACATGTTGAAATTCATTGACCTGATTGGTCAAAAGGAAATTTTACTAAGAGGTTTTGATCTCTCAAGAAATGAGTTGTATTTCAATATTGTAATAAGTTAGAAATTGTCTTATTTTAGGCTCAAAGATGAGTTGTTAGCATAGGTGTGAGATAGAGCTAGGAATTAGAAGACTTGCTATTAGATTTATTAGAAATAGGGATTGATTTGTTAGACATAGTTAGAGTGATATTCGATTTATAAAAGGGAGGAAAAATCTAATGAAATAAAGAGAGGATTGAGGAGTGGATTTAGTAGAGTGAGAGCAAGATAGTGTGTGGATTGTATTTTGAGATGGAGGTCTTTATTTGTGTAATCAAGCCCAAGTCCAAGACTCTGTAACTATTTTATTATGAATAAATTGGTGTTGTGCGCATGATTATATATATACAGCCGTGGAGATCCTTGAGTGCTTGTTTTCTCTGTATTTGGATGATATTGATGCTCGCTTTTTTTTCACGCTTTACAATAGATAACACTGAGTTAAAAGAATAATCGGCGAGTTGTTATATCGTTTTGGTTCCGCAAGCGGAAAACCCAAAATACACTAAGAATCGATGCAAAACACATTCAGATTTGGAATCCGGACTTCAAATATTATGGACGAAGGTTTTAATGTTATCGGGTTCGTAGAACCCAAATCGCATCACTTCAGTGGAAAGGAATCGGCTTATTGAATCACCGAATTCCGACATTGTGATACAATCGGATCCGAAATGTTATAGAGAAGGGGTGATAGTCTATCGGGTTCGCGAAGCGTTATCGCATTGCCGCATTGAAACATAAGGAGTCTGGCCAAGAGGACATTGCGATTGCGATCATGCGATTAAATCGCAACCATTGGATTGCGATCAACCGCGACTGTTGGATCCCCAAGTAGTCTCGCTATAGTGGACGGTATTTCAGGCGCGCCAAAGGTTGTAAGTTGTTTTGAAGGGATGGCACCCGATCCCATTCACCCTTCGACACGTAGCAAAGGAGGTGGGGAAGAAAATCTCTTTATCAGGCAGTTAACCCCTGATCTATTGTTCTATCCGACATCTCCGATGACCGTCAGATCTCACAGATCTAGATCAAAGGTCATCGAGGGTCGATGCGTTGACTTCTGGTGTACGTTAAGTGCACCAATATTAAAAAGGTAAATATTCATTGTTTCGACTTGTTTTTCAGTGTATTCCTGCCAGGCCAGGCAGTAACTCCTCAAAGCAAAATTGATTCGTATATCATATTCCTTCAGGTTGGTCTTTATTGTATACATGAGGGAGAGACTGTTCACTTCATCTCCTGATGACTGTTCATATTACTTATTATTTATTTACATTATATTCACCCAATCCTAATGATTAGGTGTCAACATTCCCCCCCTTAATCTGAAGGGATGTTGGTGAGTCCAAGCATCATTCTGAATCATTCAAGCTTTTCTCTTCCAAGTGCTTTGGTGAAGATGTCGGCAATTTGCTCATTAGTGGAACAATGATAGAGATGGATTGTTTTGGCCTCAACATGATGTCGAATCAGATGATATTTGGTAATGATGTGCTTTGTTTGATCATGGAACTTTGGGTTCTTGGCCAACTGTATTGCAGAGGTATTGCCAATCATGAGTGGAGTTGATTGTACTTGTTTTACCTGCAAATCTTCAAGAATTTTCCTGAGCCACACAATTTCTTTTGTTGCTTCAGCTGCTGCCACATATTCTGCTTTTGTTGTGGAATTTGCTGGAACTAATTGCTTGCGTGATCTCCAGGAGACAGCTCCTGATCCAAGACTCATAGCATATCCTAAAGTAGATACCCCAGTTTCTTTGTCTCCATTGAAGTCTGAATCAGAGTATCCATTCAAGCTGAAGTCGTCCACCTGTGTATACTTGATTCCAAAGTCTTGAGTTCCCTTCAAGTACCTTAGAACTCTTTTTGCAGTAGACCAATGTCCCTCACAAGGCTTTTGCATAAACCTGGAGAGGATTTCAACAACAAAGGAAATGTCTGGTCTGGTAGTAGTTAGGTGGTTGAGACTTCCTACAAGCTGTCTATACTTTGTTGCATCCTCAAATTCCTTTCCTTCAATAGATGTGAGCTTTAAGTTTGTTCCATTGGAGTAGTAAGAGGATTGCACTCTGTCATGCCAAACCTGTTCAACAGATCTCCAATGTATTTCTTTTGAGAAAGAAATATGGACTTTGGATGTTGGGTTACTTCAATGCCAAGATAGTAATGAACATAGCCCAAATCAGTCATTTCAAAACTTTTCCCCAATTCCTTCTTTATGGATGCAATGTAGCTTTCATTGTTCCCTGTCATCAAAAGATCATCTACATATACCACAAGATATACAATTGTTTTCCCAACTTTCTTGACAAATAAAGTTGCATCATCAAGATCATAATGTTTGAAATTGAGTTTCAGAAGATGCCCAGTTAGTTTTTCGTACCAGGCTCGCGGTGCTTGTTTGAGGCTATACAAGGACTTCACAAGTTTGCATACTTTATGTTCATGTCCTTTCACAGCAAATCCTTCAGGCTGGGACATAAAAACATTCTCTTTTAGATCTCCATTCAAGAAGGCAGTTTTTACATCCATTTGATGGACTTTCCACCGTTCTGAGTTGCTAGTGCAAAGAGTGTCCAGATGGTGGCCCATTTTGCTGTGGGGGCAAAAGTTTCCTCATAATCGACCCCTTCCTTCTGTGCAAAACCTTTTGCCACAAGCCTAGCTTTGTGCTTGTCAAGTGAGCCATCAGCTTTGTACTTGTTCTTGTAGACCCACTTGCAGCCAATTGGTTTGGTTCCAAATGGAGGATCAACCAGCTTCCAAATGCCGTTCTTTATGAGGGCATCATACTCCTTTTGCATTGCTTCTTTCCATGCATCATGAGAAGCAGCTTCTTTAAAGGAAGTTGGTTCAAAATCTGTAGACAGGTTCAATTCACAATCATAAGAAACATCCATATCAACAGTGAATTCAGAGTCATCCACATCACCTCATTATGTGTTTGTTATTCTGGTTTCTGTTTTTCCAATTTCATCAGGATGAACACTTTCAAGTGTCTTTGTCAGCCACTTTGGGGGACCTTTCTGAGATGGTCCAGGCTGCTCTGTTGATTGAGTTGGGATTGAATCAAGATTAAGTCTCCCAATTCTATCAATTACATCACTTAAAGAATCATCCGTTGTTGGAGTTTCAGACGGGGGAGAATATTCTTCAGAAGAAGATTCCACATGTTGATCTAGTATAGGAATCCCCCCTTCAAGATGCGGAATCTGATTTTCAAATTCTTGAAATGATTTCATTTTTGCGAATCTATCCAAGCGATCAAGTTGCCGCTCAACAACATTGTCAGATTTGGATGATTCAAGAAAAATTACATGTCTAGATATAACAAACTTTTTATTTTCTTCATCATAGAGGCGGTATGCTTTGGAGGTATTTGAATACCCCAAGAAAATACACTTACGACTTCTAGCACCAAGTTTGTTTCTATGTACCTTTGGTATCAAAGCATAACAGGTGGAACCAAAAATCCTAAGATGTTTGACCAAAGGAACATGTCCATACCACAATTCATAAGGAGTCTTGTTTCTTATAGCACTAGATGGACATCTATTCTTTATATATGCAACACATAGAACAGCAT
>APFE031092531.1:0-54053 GCA_000404065.3 Pinus taeda
CCTTTCCCATAACCATACATTCAACAAGCTGAAAAAATAAATTTGCTGAAAACACAAATTCTGGAAATTTTACAGAATGCTGGAAATTGCAGAAATAAAAATTAGCAGTAATAAACAGCGATTAAAACACATTAAAACACTGATATTTTTGGTCAATGTGACCCTGGAAAAACCCCCTACAACTCTTGGGGAAAACCAGTTTGAGAGCTCTTCTTTATTTCTGAAAAAACCTTTTTACAGCAAGAAAATATTCAGCAAAAATTAGCAAGCAAACTTTTACAACTTATCTCAGCTTTGCTGAAAAACTGCCCTGCTGAAACTTCGTTGTTGTTACTCCGCTGCTGATACTCCGCAGCTCACTATCCAGAAATCTCCCTTGCTCTCTTGCTCTCCTTCTCTCAATCTGCTCATGAAAGAATTGAATCGAATGTGATTTTTTCCTCCTTTTCCTCCCTTAATATAACTCCAAATGACTTTTGGGTGATCCCTAAATCCAATCGCTGAAATAGATTTAGATCAATGGCTGAGATTAAATGCACATTTAAATCTCACTTTCTATTTTTTAATTCACCCCACTTTAATAAAGACCCACTTAGTCATTTATTTCCAAAGTCACTTTCCTTTTTAATTTTACATTAACTTTATTAAAGTCACTTTAAAATTAGACTTTAGTAACTTTATTACTTAAAGTCACTTTTAAATTAGATTTAACTTTATAAAAAATTATAAAGTCACTTTAGGAGAAAAATTAAAATCTTTTGGACACTTTTCCCTAGGCCAAAGATCAAAGCCTAAGGGAACCACATGTCCTCCGGTACCAAATTTCAACACCTCGCAAGGTGTGGTTGGTGGCAGAGAACTAAGAGAAGGGGTTGTCACACTAAATCCCCTCTTTCTCCGTTTAAGCTATCTCCTAGGTCAACTATGGGGGCTGGTTCCTTATATGGAAAACTAAGATAAAAGAAATGTGAGGTTCTAGGAGAGATGTTAAAGTGAAAGTGGTTTATTTTTAAGAATAAGAGCAAATTATGATATGAGCAATAAAAATCATTAACATATTAAAACCATAAAACTAGTGCCTTAAGATAAATTGCTCAACAGGAATGAAAGATATATTTGCTCAAAACAAAAGTAGAATGCTTCAAAAAATGAAAGCAAAATAATTCTGAAATGGAGACAAAGATGTTAGCACAATAATCGATACAAGATATAAAATGCTTTTAAAATATAATCAATGCCTAAATTAAAGCATATAGAGATATCTTGCAAAAGGAAAATCAAATAGTGTTTTACTTGCAAAAGGAAAATGAAACAATGTTTGCCAACATAAAATATTCAATAATGACAAGTAAAATGGACAATTGCAAGTGAAATCATATGATGTATTAGCATGAGATGCACCTATATTGGATTTGAATGCAATTAGTCTTGGTTACATTTAATCTAAATGAGAAGTCCTCCTCTTGAGCTCTTACCAAAGGGTAAACATTGGGGTGACTATAAGAAAGAGGGGGCGAGGGCATGAAGGTGTCATTAATGATACCCGTCCCTTGAGTCTTATGAGCTAGCATGTGCCTTTGTTCCTACAAGTGGACAAACCACTTTCATAACTGCAAGGTCACAACGCTTTTACCTTACTTCGTACCAGATGGAAGAACTTTCCAAGAAAGTCTTTTTCCTTATACTTTCTATCAACCAAACTTATGTTTGGAGGTTAATTTTAGTGAGGCTTGGGGCCTGATTTGGAAGCCTTCTTATACTAAAATGCTAGATGAAATGCATGAGTGAGTGCTATTGCTTCCAAGAAAGTATTGATATTAGTGCTCAAAATAAAAGACAATGCTCAAATAAACAATACCAATATCTTTCAATGGAAAGGGAAAGTGAAACATTAGCTTAATGTAGCTCTACAAGTTCCAAATATGTTGCTTTGCAAGTAAATGAAATCAATGCCAAATTGCTTCAATGGAGTGACACAAGAAAGACCCAACAATAATGATAATGCCACATAATATAAATTGACAATGATAAAGCAATGTGCTCAAGAGACTTGTGAAACCAAAGTAGATGGATAAATTAAACTAGTTTAAGCTTGCCCAGTAAATATAAAATACTTGCTTGCATCAAAAGAAAAATTGCATGTGTTGTAGTAGATTGCCCAATACAAGTATTCAAGAAATGGAAATGGCAAACATAAACCAATTTCAAATTTATGCTAAAATGAGAATGGATGTGATTAATATGTTAAGAAACCAATCATGCACGAATGAGCTTAACAATGAGATTAACAAAGAAAATTGGAGTAACTAAACTAAGAGATTAGTCTACCCACAAGCAATGATTCTCCCTCTAAATGGGGAGAAATGATACCATGGGAAAAATCCTAAGCTCCCTCACCAGAAAAAATTATCTTTTTATTAGAGATTGGTTGCAAAGAGAGAAAAGAAAAGCCCTTTGAGAAGACTTCTCAAGGAAACCAAAGGATTCTTTTACAACATGCCACTTCCAAGGGCTAGATCTTTTCAAGTAACAACTACTGGAGTCTTTGACAAAATCTAAAAATACAAGAAACAACTTTGCAGCAATCAAATCAGCCACAAAGAGAGTTGTATTCAACATTAAGGAGTGAGGCTAAGCCTCCTCTAACCCACAACCTAGTGAGAGAAGGATGCTGCCCTCAAAGTAGAACTCGGCCTTTCAAGAAATGATGCCTCAAATACTCACAACCTCCTTGAATTTTCGTCTCAAAATGCTCCAAAGGTCCCACAAATAACTTGTTAAATGTCTCAAATGAAAACTCCCTCAAGCTGCCACAAGGATTTAATTAGTAAATTAGCTCAGAAGGGGTTGAAAAACAGATCCAAAATGAGTGGAAAGATGACATGAAAGAGTCAAAATGATAATTTACAATTAGTGTACAAGAACTAGATCAAGACATGCAAGTAGAACTCCATACTTGTCTAGTTAAACCCATGCTCTAGGTAGCAAATAAAATCCTTGAAAGCACAAGATATTGATCAAGAAAAATATTGACTTTAAATTTATGTGATCTTAGTAGGTTAGAGGAAATGAAACTCCCTCTTTCAAAATGGTTTGATGAGATCCTTGAGGCAAACCGATTGGGTCCGTCTATTCTTGATCTTGGGAGTTAGTTCATCTATTGGAGAGTTACTCTACGCCCAAGTAAATCTTTCAACCAAATCTAAAAATCTCTACACACTTGAAAAAATATGTTAGCGATCATAAAGGGATTAGATTATACAATGGAGGAGAAGACTAGAGATTTCACCAAAAATTTTCTTGTGCTTCTATTCCTAGAGTATTTCTCTAACCCAAAAACCATATAAGATTGCTTGCATATGTTAATCCAAACAAGTGGCAAAATGATAACTAGCATAATCCAACATACATGTAGAATGTAAAACACAACAATTGAAATAACATAACCTCAAGTAATGAAAGGAGAATACCAACACAATAGTACCCCAAAGTCCTTTTATTATATGAAAATGAATACAAAATCCAGTAGAGTCTCCGTAAGCCCAATAACTCGTTCTAAAGATACAAAGATCAGAGCCAAAACTCATTTAAATAGAACTATGGGAGCCAATCCTACTGTGAGTGCAAGTGACAAGTATGGAATGGTGATAATCCCAATGATAAAAACAAATTTGTACAAGTGGCTGTTATCACTGCTGTGCATATCTCCATGTGTGAAATCAAATCGCTGTAGGTGACTGTTAGCACATGTTCTTTGACTGTTGTGAATTTCTGTAGGTGTCATCTTCATAAATCAACATAGATATCCCTCGCTGCCAAGTGCTTTGAGAGGAGTGGTAGGGAGACAAACTATCATCAAATCTCCTTCAAAATCCAAGGCAATGACACCTCTCCAATTGCATCAACAAAATGCCCATCGAACATTTTCAAATCTACTGTGTGCATTCCTTGATTGTTGGTGTATAATTTCTGATTGGCTGGCAGTGGAGAAGGAGCACCAATGCATGAGTTTAAGTGGGAGACAAACTCCAATCAAAACTGCAGTAGTAACTGACATCTAATCCATAAAATCCGTGCCCACAATATGCCAAAATGTGCTGTGTATTAGCTGTAGGAACTGTTGCGTGGAGATGGAGTTATGCTTCTGCGTTGACACTTTGACTGGGCCAATGTGTAATCTGATTTGGCATATGAGTATTTGCTGTAGGTGACTGGCAATGTTGAGCTGTTAACCAACACATTCTTTTCCATCTGATTGGTGTAGAAGACAACTGCATATTAACTGAAGCAATTTGCCATCAAGGAGTGTTGACTGTCTGCCCACAAGTCTGCATGGAATTTCCTTTTGTTGGACTGCGTAACATCTGAAACTTTAATTATAAACCTTTGATTTATGGCATGTGCATATTTATCTCCTTGTTGAGTTATACATATTCAAAGGAATGGGGTGAAGTGGGTCCCCTCAGATTGGACAACTAGTTTGGTGATACCTCTTTTCAAGAGCAGTGACGTCATCCCTCCAATTAGAGGATCATCATGATAAACCCTTTGTTTGCAAAGCTATTTGGAAGCATGCTAGAAAATAAAATTAGCAAGTGGGCAGAAGAAAGAGATAAGCGTGCTAAAGGGAAAGCAGGTTTTAGACCTAAACATTCCACAGTTGATCATTGTATAACTCTAAGGCACATCATTAAAAAAGTTTGGGAGAAAAAGGAAGAAGTCTTTTGTTGCTTTGTTGATTTCAGAAAAAACGTTTGACTCGGTTTCTAGGGATAAGCTTTGACATAGAATGGAGGAACTTGGGGTTCCTAAATATTTGAGAGCTGCTGTGCATAGACTGTATGAAGGGGTGAAAGTCAAATTAGAACTTCAGCAGACATTTATGAAAGTTTTAGAAGCGATATCGGGGTCAAGCAAAGTTGCCCACTGTCTCCTACCCTTTTTGGTTTATATATCGACAACTTGAGGAGTGGTTAAATTCGCAAGGGGGTGATGGTATCTATTTGGACAAGTTTGTTATAAGGCTTATTTTGTTTGTAGATGACCTTGTTCTGATTACTAAATTGTCTCTTGGTTTGCAAGAGCACTTACTATACCTTGAGCATTTTTGTAGAAGTGTGGGGATGCAAGTCAATATCAATGAAACGAAAGTAGTGGTTTTTTCTAAGAAAATAAAATATAATCAGCTTAAGCTCTACTTTGAAGGCAATATTTTGGAAGAAGTTGCGGATTACAAATACCTTAGAATTGACTTCAACAAAAATCTAAGCTGGGATGGTTGTAGAAAGAAAAGAACTTTGGGGGGTTGGAAGGCATTTTTTGCTTTTCAAAATAAGTGTAGAGAGGCAGAGTTATGGGACTGGAAAACCACTCAAAATCTTTTTGGGCTTTTAGTGATTCCGGTGATTCTCTATGGTTTTGAACTATGGGCCAACAGTACATAGGACATGCAGTTGAGACAAATTGAGAAAATTTAGAAGCGTTTGATTACAAACAAATTCAAGATTAAAAGTGCAGTTCCTTATGCTGTCTTGTTAAGTGAAACAGGGGTTGCTCCTATTGAAGCAATTGCTATGGTGCGAGTCATAAGGTATTTAAAAAAATTGAGCAAATGGAAGAGGGTAGATGGCCTAAGTTTGTTTTTAATAACAGATTGTGCAAAAAAAAAAAAAAACTACTTTGATGCTACAAAATAACAAATGGTTTAGTAAATGGGGTATTTGCTTGAACGTGTCTCATAAACAACAAAGAGATAAAATCTTTTGTTATGGATAAGTTCCACAAGCGTACTTGGGATAAGGAGCTAGGTAGAAAGAAAAAGTACTATATTGAAGTGTTTAATCCCACTCATAGTCATCAACCAAAAGCATACATAGAGGCTAATATCTCTTGGAGAACCAAAATTCTTATTGTTCAGTTAAGGACTAATTCTCATCAACTCCGTTGTGAAACAGGGCGCTGGAAAAGACCAAAAGAAGTGTGGGAGGAAAGAGTATCCATTTTTTGTTCTTCCGGAAAAGCGGAAACAAAAAAACATTTCATTTTAGAATGTGAGGCTTTCAAAGAGAACAAATAAAGTTATGCAGATATGTTGGTAGCTAGCTCTTGGGATAATATATTTAGTGAGTGGTTTGTCGAGAAGTTGGGAGCGTGTTTGTGAAGCTTCACAGAAAAAGTGCCGAATACATCAAGCAGACAAAGAAGCAATCTGTCCCATATGCTATCTTTAGCCTTGTATGTTGGAATTTCTAAGTCTGATACGTTAGAAACCCTTCATGCACTTTATTGATTTATTCCTACCTACTTGTTTTGTTAATTAACAAGTTATTTACCATGTAAGTACTGGAAATAAATACAAATGCATGCTCAACACATTACAAATCATCAATTGAAGGAAATAGAAATAAGCACACGAGTGACACCGTTGTTTTTGGACTAATGTCCCCGAAAAAACCCAATGCGGGAAAACCAGTGCAGCTATCTGAGGGTTTGATTTATTAAGCAGTTTCATAATATAATCTGGGTGCCAAATTCGACTCACCCAACAGAGAAAATTTTCGGTAGTAGAACCTCTCTACTTGGAAACAGATATTCCGACTGAAACTCGGATAAACACTCCGACAGCTCCACAGCTCCAATTTGCCCCACGAAACCCCAACATCAGCATCTAGGGACTGCGTTAGCCTCTCTCTGGCCCAGTGTTAGCCCAACGTCACTCTGGCTTGGCCTGTGTCCGCCTATGGAGGCAGTGTCAGCTCTCTGCGTCACCCACGCTGGCCCTCTAAGGCACTGTGTAGCTCCTGGCTGACTCTGCGCGAGCCCTGGCTAGCTCTACGTGAACCCTTGGCTGCTTCTACGTCCCTCTCTCCAGCTGCTGCACTGATCCTCCTGGTGCTATCTCTGCCTCTCTGCTTCTGTATTCACTGCCCTTCAGCGGCAACTCTCATCACTTCCTCAACTTTTTTAGCAAACCCAAGCCCAGAAAGTCGAAATCTTGATCTCTTGGTGTGTTCTCCAAGTGACCCTCAAGCCTCCTCTTATACTTTTCTTGTTGATAAATCAATGGCCATGATTAAGTCCCTAATCAACTGCTAAGATTAGATTTGACTTGATCTATGTCTCTTGGACCATTCTAACATAGTTTTATATTAATTCACATTAATATTTTATTTTTCCTATGTTTAGACTTAGGGAATCCATTAAAAATATTAATTATTTTAATATCTCCCAAATTGTTTAGAATCTGCTCAAACCCTTTCTGTGTATTGGAGATCTCATGTGCCTTAGCCTCTCTAATTTTCGTCGCTAGAGCACATTCGATGCTACCCCAAATCAACACTCCCTCTTAGTGAACACTGTGCTCTAGCAATACTCCTTACAAAGCATCACTTTGATCATTCGGCATTGGTCCCTGTGCTGATGCTAGGCTTGCTGCCCAACATCCTCTACATTGTTGCATCTTGTACTACTACCTATGGCCCTACCACTGCCACTGCTGCATCCATACTGCAACTCCCTCTACATGCGTGCTGCTGCCCATGGCCCTGTCACTACCACTGCTGCATTTGCACTGCAACCCCTCTCATCGTGTTGCATCATGTTGCCCATAGTACTACCACTGCTAATTGCTTCATTGCAACCCAATCACTGAGAAGTAAGTAATTGATCTCCCAACTTTGACATCTCCGTTAGGCTAGAAACACTCTTGATGCTGAAGCTTCCTCTGTCACTGACAAGTTCACCCTCTCTGACCTCTGCGCTGTTGCAACAACTTTGTGCATCTCGCATTGTTGCACATCTCTCTGTGCCATCCTGCACTGGTGCAACACTCCCGTGCTTCTAGCATTGCTGCTTCACGTTGTCCTGGGAATCCTGCACTGTAGCTCCCTACGTCGCTCCATCTGTATCCGTCTCTACTGACATTGCCAGTACTGCTACTCCTCTTTGGGGCCCCCGTAGCAAGGTCTAATCCAAGAGGCTGGGTACCTCGAGGATCCTGCCCCTCATCGCTTGTAGTCTGCCTGACTACAGCTCGATGTCTCCCCACTTCTTCTCAAGTGGCACATGAGTACTCATGGCACAATCATCGTTTGTCTCCACTTCCTTCTCTGCCCTTGCTGGCGCTGCCTTGGTCTCGGAGGCCTCTCCCATACTCTTCTTCCTTGGACACTGGGTCACATAATGACCCAGCTCCCCACAGTGGAAGCATTTGACCTTGGAGAGGTCTTTCTTCTTTCGTTTCTCCTACTTTCCCTCAAATGCGAGGGCAACATCTTCCTCCTCCTCCTTCTTGATTCTGATCCCCTTACTGTTGCTTCTCACCTTGCTCAGCCTTCTGATCTCTTCTTGGCGAAGAGTAGCCCAAATTTCCTCCCAATCTGGAAGAGTCGTCCTGCCTAGTATGCTCTGGACAAACACCTCCCAGTCTTCTGAGACTGCATTCAGGGTTGTTCTCACCATGAATTCTGGATCCGGCGTTGCCCCTATGGAAGTCCGCTGGTCTTGAATCTCCTTCAATCGAGTGAGGAATGGGTCAATCTGTTCTCCCTTCTGCATCTGGTATGATCACAACTGATTTTCTAGTAGCATCTTCCTCTGCACGGAAGTATGCTGATACAACTTGGTTAGGGCCTCCCACATCTCCTGTGTCGTGTTCTTCTCAGCAATATGTGGTATTATATGATCCTTGACCCCGTCAAGGATGATACTCTTAGCCCTCGCCATTGCATCCTCGTACTTGTCGTTATCAGCTAGGTCAATTGGGATAGCTATCGTCCTTAAGGAGAAGTGTTTGACACGATTCCTATCTAGTACAGATAAGATTCTGGCCTTCTAGACTATGAAGTTTGAGGGTCCGTCTAGTTTGTCATGGTCTCTTACTGCGTGTAGTGCCATTTCGCTGCTCCTCTACTTCCCTCCTAAAAATTCTTGGTATGACTCCTCTGAGCCTCGATTTCCCTCCTGGAACCCTTCTGCCAATGTCAAGATGCCCCTCTCCAATCGTCTGTGCAACTGCAACATTGATCTAGATTCCTTGGCTAGAAATCCACCTCGGCATCAACTCCCTCTACCTTGGCCTTGCCCTGTTAGGTACTGTTATGACTACAGTACCTCACTAGCTCCACTTTGCAACTTACCCACAAGCCTCCTAAACCCCAACAAACTGAAGGTTAGAGCTCCTAGGCTCTGCGCAATCTCGGCATCGGCAAATCAACCTCTTTAGCCAACTACATCAACCCTTCTGGCCTCTGCGTGGCTCTGCATGAGCCCAGCTTTGCCTCCCTCAGTCTCTGCTCTGCCTCTTCTTGGCTCAATCTTAATGACGCAGGGACTGTGTCACCCCTTCCATGCTTCTACTCCGCTAGGAATAGCTTCTGTCACTCGAGACAACTGTTTTCTGTTGCTGCTGCTCTGTTCGGCTGATGTCCTCAGTTCTCCTATGATCTGCAACCATGCTCTGATACCATGCTGGAATTTCTAAGTCTGACACGTTAGAAACCCTTCATGTACTTTACTGATTTATTCCTACCTACTTGTTCTGTTAATTAACAAGTTATTTACCATGTAAATATTGGAAATAAATACAAATGCATGCTCAACATATTACAGATAATCAACTGAAAGAAATAGAAACAAGCACACAAGTGACATCGTTGTTTTTGGACTAATGTCCCCGGAAAAACCCAATGCAGGAAAACTGGTGCAACTGTTTGAGGGTTTGATTTATTAAGCAGTTTCAGAATACAATCTGGGTGCCAAATTCAGCTCACCCAACAGAGTAAAATCTTGGCAGTAGCACCTCTCTACTTGGAAGCAGATATGTCGGCTGAAACCCCAGATAAACACTCTGACAGCTCTACAGCTCCAATCTGCCCCATGAAACCCCAGCGTCAACCTCTCTCTGGCCCAGCGTTAACCCAACGTCACTCTAGCTTGGCTTGTATCAGCGTCTGGAGGCACTGCATTAGCCTTCTGTGTCACCCACGCTGGCCCTTTGAGGCACTGCACAGCTCCTGGCTGCCTCTGTGTGAGCCCTAGCTGGCTCTGTGTGAACCGTTGGCTGCTTTTGTGTCCCTCTCCGGCTACTGCGCTGATCCTCCCGTTGCTATCTCTGCCTCTCTGCTTCTATATTCATTTCCCCTCAGTTGCAACTCTGATTACTCTCAACTTTCTCAGCAAACCCAGCGCCAAAAAGTCGAAATCTTGATCTCTTGGTGTGTTCTCCAAGTGACCCTTAAGCCTCCTCTTATACTTTTCTTGTTGACAAATCAATGGCTGAGATTAAGTCCCTAATCAACGACTAAGATTAGATCTGGCTTGATCCATGTCTTTTGGACCATTCTAACACAGTTTTATATTAATTCACATTAATTTTTTTATTTTTCCTAAATTTAGACTTAAGGGCTCCATTAAAATATTAATTATTTTAATATCTCCCAAATTGTTTAGAATCTGCCCAAACCCTTTCTGGGTATTAGAGATCTCATGTGCTTTAGCCTCTCCACCAATTTTCATGGCTAGGGCACATTCGATGCTACCCCAAATCAACATCGTGGATGTTAAAATAAATTCTTTCTTCTTCTTCTTCTTCTTAGCATTTGATTTGAATTAAATGAAAGTGATTTCAAACATTTGCTTGTACGTACTTCTCATGAGCTCAATGTGGACCATTTGACTTTGACTTGTACCTTATGTGGTGGGCCCCACATGCTTGCCACATCAGCTTTGACTTCTATGAACTTCCATGTCACCCTTTGACTCTTTTTTGACTTAAAAAAAAATAATTGTTAAAATTGGCAACTAGGGCCAAACTCCATGTGGGTCATCTTATTTATGGCAGCTGTTATTTTTCTTGGATCCCTCTCATCGAGAGGTGTAGGATTGATCTAAATATCATCCGATTCCGATAAGTGTTTATGAAGATATGAATTTATTTTGATTATGGACAAATTGTCAAGTCGGCCAACAACTTATGTAGGCTCAAAAGCCCAATAGTCATGTCTATTCAACCTCTATGTTTTAGTATAAATAGAAGAGGACTTGAAGTCATTTGACACACACACATACTCTTCATGTGATCTCCTCCTCTCCACGTCTTTGGGTTTCGGTAAAAGAGAGACACTAAGAGTGTACACTGGTCTAAGTAAGGATGATGCCCTAGCCGCAGGCTTATGAGGAGATCTACACACAGAAAATAGGAGACTTATATGCAACATAAATAAGCCCCTATATGCTATCCTAAGAAAGAGATCTAGCCACAGTAAATGAGGTCTCTTCACAGCTGAAAGGAAGACCTCTATATGTTGTCTCAAAAGGCTCAATCCGCAGATGAGAGGAGGGCTAATATAGGCCCTAAATTAAGGCCTGAAGCCGCTGTCTATTAACCCTTACACAGAAAGAGACTCTTTATCCGCAGTCAGAAAGAGGATCTATATACAGTCCTAGAGGAGACCTGTTTACGCAGCAGGAGATATATATGGGACCTTCCATCTGCTGTCTAAGGAAAGCTCTAAAAGAGCCCTTGCCACAGGTTTGAAAGTCACCTAATTTATACGTTGTCTGGTCACAATCCAAGAGGTTTATATGCAACAAGAAAAGGCACTCACACACAGTAAAGGGGAGGCTTCTATTCATAGCAATTGAGGGTACCTTAAGACGCTGTAAGGAAAGACAACTAAAAGTAATCATATCACAACTTAGAGGATATGTCCTTATGCCACATTGTTGTAGGTAACAGCTTGACTCATTTGAGATCTGTTCTGGGCATGTTGACATTGTTCTTGAGGGGCAGAACTACAATTAAGAAATACCCTAACCAGTCACCACGTTGTGCATTGAGTGACTGTGTCTAGTGCAGCCTTAGAGAGAAGGTCAATCAAGTTTGTCTAAGAAGATCTCTTAGGAGAAGTTGGAAGACATTGCTGTTCAAGGATAAAGATAGCTGGGTACTGTGTGTAGACCTTACTTGCTGCTGGGCTAGGCCGCAAGCCATAGCCAACAGCATAGATTGTGTTAAGGGTCGCACAAATCAGTTTTGCAAGTATGGCAGTACTGAAACCTCAACTTGGATCATGACCGTATCAAGGATGAGAACTGAAGTTTGATGCACCAACTCATATAGCAGTGACAACTAGTACTGCAGGAAAAGGACAACATTCTGAAAGATGCAGCATGATTGGATGCATCATGGTTGGATGCAATATAGTGATGGGATCACCTTGAAGAAATATGCAGTCACCTAAGTTTAGATCTACAGTCCTTGTCATCAGATCTACAACCTCATTATGTCATCTTCATGGTGAAGATCTTTGCTCTTATTTGGTCAAGTCAAAGTGTTGACTTTTGATGTATATGTACTATCTCTCTATCTGCTGAACTATTGAAGAACATAGAAGAAGAATTTATCAAGGGTTTCCCCACATTGGGGTTTGTCCCTGGCTCGCGCCATATCTTGTGTCCTCTTGTCTTGGCTTGTTTTCTGCGATTTATGTTTATGTTCTATCTGCAGTTTATTTTAATGCTGATGTGATTGCTAATTTGGAAAAGATCTTGAGCTAATTGTGAAAATTGAAATAAATTGCTCTAAGCATAGAACATACCTAAAATTAACATGGTATCGGAGCTGAGGTGAAGACAATGCCGAAGCAAGAGTGAAAGAGAAATCACCAAAGATAGTTGGGAAAGGACAAAAGGATCAGTGGATTCCTCATCCCTCTTCAAATTCACCAAGGGTGAAGTTGAAGCAGAGAATATTATCAGAATGGCGCAGTGGAAGTTTCTGATGACCTACCTAAAGATCACTTCATTGGGAAGTTCGGATCTAAGGGTGGAAGGAAAGGTAGATGCCTTGGTTGCAATAAGTTCGACCATTATGCGAAGGAGTGTCCTAATGGTAGAGACACATCTCTTGATGAAGATAACAATCATTCCAGGGACATCTTCAATGATCAAAGGAATGACAGGTAATGTAGGTCATCAAGGAAATGGTTGACTCTTCAAACAAAGCAAGGAACCCCAGCTATGAAGAATCAAATGTTGTTTCTGATAAGATAAAGAAGCGTTATCTTGTATTGGCCCTCTCCTTCAGATTCTTTGGGAATCTGGCTTATTGATTGTAGTGCTTTAAGGCACTTCATCGGATAGATGGGTGCACTCTCTAATTTGGTAGAGATGGAAACAATCGTGGGATTATACTTGGAGCGATGCCACCTATCCCGGAAAGGGTGTAGGGAATGTTATCCCTCAATTGAATGAGGGTAACTCATTTCACTTACAGAATCTCTTTTATGTACCTGGTCGCAAGGAGAACCTGGTGTCCATTTCAGCAATAAAATTCAAAGGTTTCAGGGTGGCACTCATCAATGGAAAGGTACGTGTTTGAAAATAGAATTTTCAAAGATGTTTTTTGAGTTCAGGGTTGTATCAAGTTGCAAGAAGTCCACTGGGAACCATGTCCATTGACACATAACATCGAAGGTCTGTGAGTCAGATGGTGACAGGGATGCCTGAATTCAAAAAGAGCATGAAAGTACATGTTTGAGATGTACTGAAGGAAAATCTTACAAGGGACCATTCCCCTCATGTAGCAGGTCCATAGGTTTGGAACAACCCGAGGGGTTTGAAATTGATGATCAGGAATCTCACGTATGCAGGTGGAAGAAAGCCCTCTATGGCTTGAAGCAGAACTCCCCGGGCATAGTATGAGAGGATTGATAGCTGTTAGATGAAGCTGAGATTCACTAAGAGACCAAGCCAATCCAAACCATTGTATGATGGTTGTGGATGATAGACCTCTCATACCAGCAGCTTATGAGGACGACCTATTTCTGACAGGTGCAGACCCTCTCATTTGCAGAAGTAAGAGGGAGTTGGATTCCGAATGTGGAATGATAAACTGCAAGCCTATGACTACCTCGAGGATCTTAACTTTCAGAAGTTATATGGTAGTGATGTCGGACCAGATTTGAGAATGCCTCTGAGTTTCATAAACTCATTCGCATTGATGTTCTTGGTGAACTTTCGTCCAGACATATGTTTTGTAGTTAGCATGGTGAGCTCATATTTGGTTGAGCCTTACTGGATTGGTGCCAAGAATCTTCTGAGATATCTTCAGGACACAATCTCTCATGGATTGAGATACACTGCCGTAAATATGAAACTGCATGATTATTCAAATGCTGAGTGGGCAGGCACTGTGGAGGATCACTAGAGCACTTCTCAGTATTGGTTCTCTTTGGATTCTGCTTCGATATCATGGATGAGCAGGAAGCAGAAATCGGTTGTTATAAGCACCACCGAGACCGAATACACAGCTACGAGTATGTTCTCATGTGAAGCTGCATGGTTGCAGAAGCTCTTAAGTGAGCCGTTTGTACACATGATGAATACCACTGTGATTCTCTGTGACAACTAGAGGTGGGATTCAATTATTGGGGAATCCCGTATTCGATGATTGCTCCAGCAGATAGACATCAGATACTGCCTTATCTGGGATATGGTAAGTCGATGAGCGAGGAGGCTCCATCACACTAAGGCTGATGTACAGGTCGTAGACATTTTGTCAAAGCCCTGGGGAAAGGCCAAATCTGTGACTTTCCCAAACGACTTGGAGTCGTTGAGAGACCTTCTTATAAGGGTCCTGCATGTCGCATGCATTGAGCTCTGGGAGCTCTGGGAGGCTTGGGGTACTTATTGGAGCAACATACGACCACAGGGCGACTCACCCTCCCTTGGTGGTGCACTATGTACAAGATGACAAGTTCAACCTTCCCCTGTGATACCCCATGGCGACTATGGAACAGGATGATTAGTTCTCCTGTGGGCCAGGATGATTCGTTCTCCATGGTGATTGTGGAATAGGATGATTCATTCTCCTGTAGGCCAGGGTGTTTAGTTCTCCGTGGCATCCACTGGACAGGATGATTCATTCTCCTGTGGACAGGATGATTAGTTCTCCTGTCGCGGCATCCTACCCATGCAGTCTGGGACTCATGGGAAGTACCTCTCATCTGATCAATGAGTAGGGAAATGAGGATAGGGACCATAGTAGTTCTATCGATGGACGCATCATTGTATCTACCGTACTCCCTATGTTAGGATGACCTCCATTGATTTGGGATCAATGATACTGGTCTGGGACTAGTAAGAGTGCTACACACTCTGACACCAACTTCCAGTCAGTAGAGGACTAGTCTAGGAGCAATGAAGGTGGTACACACTCTGAGACTGACTTCGGGTCAGTGGAGGATGGTATGATACATCCTCAATCACTTCTTCTTCTTCATAGTTCAAGCAGAGCAGGGCCCAACAGAGCAGAGCTCAGCAGATCAAAGCAGAGCAGAGCTCAGCAGATCAAAGCAGAGCTTAGCAGATCAGAGCAGAGCTCAGTAGATCAAATCAGTGTAGGGCATTGATGGCAGAGATAGTACAGTCGAACATATGGATCAACGGATGGAGTTCTCCCTAGTTGAGAGGGAGTGTTAAAATTGGTGACTAGGGCCAAATTCCATGTGGGTCATCTTATTTATGGCAGCTGATATTTTTCTTGGATCCCTCTCATCGATAGGTGTAGGATTGATCTAAAGATTATCCGATTCCGATAAGTATTTATGAAGTATCAGTTTATTTTGATTATGGACAAATTGTTAAGTCGGCCAGCAAATTATGTAGGCTCAGAAGCCCAACAGTCATGTCTATTCAACCTCTACGTTTAGTATAAATAGAAGAGGACTTGAAGTCATTTGACACACACACATACTCTTCATGTGATCTCTTCCTCTCCACATCTTTGGGTTTTGGTGAAGGAGAGACACTAAGAGTATACGCTGGCCTAAGTAAGGATGATGCCCTAGCCGCAGGCTTATGAGGAGATCTACACGCAGAAAAGAGGAGACTTATATGCAGCATAAATAAGCCCCTATACGCTGTCCTAAGAAGGAGATCTAGCCATAGTAAATGAGGTCTCTTCACAGCTAAAAGGAAGACCTCTATATGCTGTCTCAAAAGGCTCAATTCGCAGATGAGAGGAGGGCTAATATAGGCCCTAAATGAAGGCTTGAAGCCGCTGTCTATTGACCCTATACACAGCTAGAAAGAGACTCTTTATCCGCAGTCAGAAAGATGATCTATACACAGTCCTAGAGGAGACCTTTTCACGCAGAAGGAGATATATATGTGACCTTCCATCCGTTGTCTAAGGAAAGCTCTAAAAGAGCCCTTGCCACAGGTCTGAAAGTCACCTAATCTATACAAGAGGTTTATATGCAGCAAGAAAAGGCACTCACACGCAGCAAAGGGGAGGATTCTATACATAGCAATTGAGGGTACCTTAAGACGCTGTAAGGAAAGACAGCTAAAAGTAATCATATCATAGCTTAGAGGATATGTCCTTATGCCACATTGTTGTAGGTAACAACGTGATTCATTTGAGACCTACTCTGGGCATGTTGACATTGTTCTTGAGGGGCAGAACTACAATGAAGAAATACCCTAACCAGTCACCACGTTATGCGTCAAGTGACTGTGCCTAGTGCAGCCTCAGAGAGAAGGTCAATCAAGTCTGTCTAAAAAGATCTCTCAGGATAAGATTGGAAGACATCGCTGTTCAAGGATAAAGATAGCTGGGTACTGTGTGTAGACCTTACTTGCTGCTGGGCTAGGCCGCAGGCCATAGCCAACAGCATAGATTGTGTTAAGGGTTGCACAAATCAGACTTGCAAGTATGGCAATACTGAAACCTCAACTTGGATCATGACTGTATCAAGGATGAGAACTGAAGTTTGATGCACCAACTCATATAGCAGTGACAACTAGTACTGCAGGAAAAGGACGTCATTCTGAAAGATGCAACATGATTGGATGCAGCATGGTTGGATGCAGTATGGTGATGGGATCACCTTGAAGAAATATGCCGTCACCTAAGTTTAGATCTGTAGTCCTTGTCATCAGATCTGCAACTTCATTATGTCATCTTCATGGTGAAGATCTCTACTCTTATCTGGTCAAGTCAAAATGTTGACTTCTGATGTATATGTACTCTCTCTCTCTGCTGAACTATTGAAGAACATAGAAGAAGAATTTATCAAGGGTTTCCCCACATTGGTGTTTGTCCCTGGCTAGCACCATATCTTGTGTCCTTATGTCTTGGCTTTTCTTTTGCGATTTATGTTTATGTTCTATCTGCAGTTTACTTTAACACTGATGTGATTGCTAATCTAGAAAAGATCTTGAGCTAACTGTGAAAATTGAAATAAATTGCTCTAAGCATAGAACATACCTAAAATTAACAATAATTATTTTTTCCAATTATTAATTTTTTGAATTTTTCCCTCATTTTGCCACTGTCATTAGGCAAATCGGCTTTTGAGGGACTATACGTTGTTTTTTGACCCCCAAAATTGGTCCCAGGATAATGTTGGGTCTCTGAGGATGAATTTCTAGTAATCACACGCCCCAAACATTTCCTAAGGCCACTTATTTACATCATTACATAGAAAATAATTAAAAAATCTCCTTTTGCAGAAAATTTTTAATTATTAAAAAATCCTACTTAGACTTAGCGAAATTCCACAAAATTTTGTGTGTGATCTAATATGGTAATATACATCGACTTTAGACACTAAGATGTGTTAGGGGCTCAACCTTCAAACTGTCACGCCGGCTTTGGGGTAAAAACTAAAAAGTGAGTGAAAAAACCCAGAAAATTATCCGCCTCTATAAAAGAAGGGATAATTAACCAGATAAAAAAAACACTCCAAGGTGTACTCATTTGCTGATAGAGTCCCAACATCCTAGGCCTGTTAGAAACTCATCATTACTAGTATCACTTATTACAATTCCCCGTAGGGTGTGGAATCTGGGTACAAGAAAGATGATGAGAAGATAGAAGTAGAGTTAAAAAACTCTGCTGACTGATGATATTGATGGTACAAGTGTCCTCTGGATCATCCTTGGACATGGAGTCTTCATATAATCATTAGGTGCCACTCCAGTGGTCAACAGTACCCAAACTCCCTCTTAACCAGGGACTTGACCAAGCCTCCCCTTAACTAGGGACTTGCTTTCAGCAGCTCCCTAGGTGGAGATCATGGGATAACCAACTACTTGTAGGACTCCCTCTTCCGATGTCATAAATTTCTTCTTTGTTATGGAGCCTACATATTTTGGGACTTCTTCGTAGGGCATTGACCATCCATCACTTTCATTCATGAATCATGTCATTCTTTCTTTCATTGGAAAGTGATTCACTAATCCATATCTGGCTTTCCTTCATACAACTACCTTCTCCATATCATGTTTTCTTCAGGATCTTATCATCCCACGACATGAGTATCAGTTGTAGATGACATCTACAACTATTCCTTTGGTAGCCTTGCATTAGCCCATCCAGATATTGTTCAAAAATAAAAGATGAACATCAAATTACCTTTGTGACAGTCTTACATCATGGCATCTGCTTGTTGTATCAACATCCTGCATTCATATTGACACATCTCCAAAAAGATATTAAATGTCAAGGGTCATCTTCCTTTCCAAACTTCTTCATTGTCTCCATACCTTTTCCATGGAGATATCATGGTCAATTCTTCTAGTTATGAGATGTTGATTTCCTTTTCTATGTGATAGTAGTTGCATCTTTCACGATCTATCCTTACTTTCTTTACATATTGCTTCTCAGGAACTTCCATTCATAGTTCCTTCATTTTTTTATCAACCACCTCATATTCCATATGAGAACTTATGATGTTGATTTCATCTAGTCATTATGTGAACCATGCCTTTATGCATCCTTCCAAAGGAGGAGATCCCTTTCTCTTGATCATGTTCATGAGGTGGAGCATTTATCCATGCTATTTGCAACTATATGACATGACTCAATTTTATCAAATTCATACCTCATCTCTTCCTTTTGGTCATCTAGACTTCCTTTAGTAGCTTTCTTGATTGAAAGAACTTCAATCACCTTGACATGCTTCACTTCTTTTGACATCATACCATCATTCCATGAATCCCATACAAGGTGGAATTCTCGGCGGGACACTTGCTTCTTCCAGTAGGTGAACCTTCTGATGAAGATTCCAACAGAGGAACTTGATTATCCTCATCCTGCAAAAAATGGTCCTTTTTGAATGATGTATGATGTACTCTATACTAGATGACTTTCTTTTTCTATAAGTACTTCTTATGCTTCTAATGAGGTTACCAAGAGCTACATCCTTCTATAGGTGACAACCATAGACTTCTATTTCAGCTATCTTTCATGCTTGTTTATGATGATGTCACGAGCTCTTGTTTTCAATCATATGCTTCTATGATGCCATCTCCTAACTTGATGCATCCTATCATGTTTCTAATGATTCCTACCATGTTAGTTATACTTTACCACAACTTGAAAAGAACTAGGTGAGGAAGACTATCTCAATCATAGTGGAGGTCTTTTACTTCCTCCTTCTTGGATTTCTTCTTTTTAGCTTCTTCCACTTTTTCAGTGATATGGTCTTCTTCCCTTCATCTTTTGTTGTTGTCCTTCTTGAGCTTTGGACAATCTTTCTTGTAGTGCCCATATTCATGACAATCATAACATTGAACCTTCAACATGTTCTTCTTTTACAGAGGACCAAGCTTCCCAAACTTCCCTTTTCTTCTAGCCATGGCAGCAAATGCTTGAGCTTGCTTGATCCTGCATCGATTTTTTGCCTTCAACGTGGTTTCTTCGATTTTGCACAATGACCATAGTTCATTGAATGGAGTAGCTTCGTTCTTCCCATAGATGCTTGAAGTGAAGTTGCCCCATTCCTCTGGTAGTGCATGGAGCACTATGGTAGTCATTTCCTTGTCAGACATTATTTCTCCCAACTCTTGGAGGTGGTCTCTTATTTTTGACACCCTCATAAAGTATGAGGTTATTCCTTCTTCTTTTGATATCTTCATCTTGTAGAGCTTGAGCCTCTTCTTTCAGCGGTTCAACAATTCAACCCTTAACATGACCAATGATTTCATTTTCTATGAGGATCAAACATATCCTTTCTCAAGTGAAGATACTCCTAGAGGATGAAATCTTCACTTGATGCCTTCTTGATTTTGATGATGATGTAGATAATAGAAGATGTCTTCTTGGTGGAGATGTCTTTCTTCAAACGTGATCCTTGGCTCAAAGGGAGATCACATCGATTCCTTGATGATGATGACATTGCTTTTGCAAATTTGCCTGCTTTTCTTTCTTTAAGACAATGCTAGTTAAACTTGACTCACAACCTCAAATTTTGGACCTTCTTCAGAATTTCGGCGTGATGTAGCAGTTTGCAATTTCGACCTTTTTCTGTAATAATCCTAGTTCACACGTGTGGCTAGAAGATGGACAAACTTGCCTCCTTTCTACTTCGCTTGACTTGACTTCTTTTTCTTTTTATTTCGGCTTGTAAAGGAGACCTTTCTTGGCACAAAATTTGATCCTTGATGGTGGCTGCGATTCAATACTTGCTGCTGCAGAAGGATGTCTTAATACTTCGCATGTGTGAAGAATATAGCCTAGAAAAACAAACCCAAAAGTGCTTTGCTCTTCCTTCCTTGTGATAATGATTGTAGAATGTGTGAGTTTCCCAAGAACGCTTCAAGTGTGGAACCCTTCTTTGGATGAACTAGGGTTTTGAGTTCTTCTTTGACGCTCTTAATTATTTCCTTTCAATATAATGAGAGGGTTAGTCCTTCTTGATGATTGATGCTCTTGATGTTTCCAAGATGATCTCTTTATACTTCGGGCCTAGAGTATCCTTCTTCATGTTTCCCTTCCTTGATATAGTCACCTTAGCTCTGATACCATGTTGAGAAATCTAGGGGGCAACAAGTGTAGGTGATTTCTCTTACTTTGATAACTACTTGTGATGTATTTTTATTTTACTTGATTAACTTCTTCTTTTCTTTATTATTATTAGTGTTCTCTATCATCAAACAACTACCAAATCATAAATAACAATGAGAAATTAGAACACAAGATATAGACAATCAACGAGGGCCAAAACCTCTCCAACTGAGAGGAAAACCCACAAGAATCTTTCTCTTCTTATAGAACTTCAATTGACGAATTCCAAGATCTATGATCCTTGACCAAGACGCTCCAATTGTTGATTTTTGGTAGCATCGGATGTGCTCTAGCCATGAAATTTGGTGGAGAGGCTAAGGCACATGAGATCTCCAAGACCCATAAATCGTTTGGAGAAATTCCACCCGGATGAAGAGATATTAAAATAATTAATATTTGTAATGGGTTCCTAATTCTAAACTTAGGAAAATAAAAATATTAATGTGTATTAATATAATATGGGTGAGAAAGTTCTAAGTGACGAGGATCAAGCCAGTTCTAATCTTAGCCGTTGATGAGGGACTTAATCTCAGTCGTTGAAGACTCAACATGAAAAGTATAAGAGGAGGCTTGAGAGTCAGTTGGAGAACACCAAGAGAGATCAAGAATTCGATTTTCTGGGGTGAGGTTTGCTAAGGAAATCAAGTTAGTGATCAGTTGCAGTGAGGGGAAGTTCAACAAGGGATTTTAATCCAGGGTGAAGAATACATAGTAGAGAGGCAGTGCAGTGCCGGGAGAGACAGTGCAGGCCCTAAAAGGGTTGATGCAGAGGACGTAGAGGGCCGTAGAGGTTGACGCAGAAGTAATAGAGGGCTTTAGAGGCAGCGCTGAGGAGATTCTGTGGGGCAAACTAGGAGCAGATCAGCAGATTTTGAGCTAGGATAGGGTGACGTAGCTCCTGGAGGAGTGACGCGGTTCCTGAGTAGTGCTTGGAGCAGCTTTCGCTGTCCAGCAGAGGGAACAACTAGAGTCGCTGTGGGGTTTGATCATTCGGTTGCTGATTTGCCGGAATATCTGTCTCTGGATAGAGGTGCTACTGCCAAGGATATTCTCTATTGGGTGAGCCATTTTTGGCACCCTAGTTGTATTCACAAATCTGCTTAATAATACAAACCCTCTATATGTTGCACTGGTTTTCCTGAATTGGGTTTTTCCGGGGATGATTGTCCAAAAATAACGGTGTCCTATGTGTTATTGTCTTTGTTTATTTCAGTGCACGATCTGTATATATGTGAAGGCTGCAATAGTGTTTACTTTGATGTTTATGCAATTAAATAACTTGTTAATGTAAAGAACAAGTAGGAGGTTGTAAACCAGTAATTACAGTAGGGGTTTCTGATGTGTTAGATTCATGAATTTTCACATGGTATCAGAGGGATTGTAGATGAGAGGCGACTGAAGATACCAGCTGAGAAAATCTGAGAATTTGCTGCAGAGAAGCAACTGTCCGAGAGACAACGTTGTTCCAGAGCTGAAGAGGCGAGAGGAGTGACATAGTGCAGAGAGTGTGACGCAGAGGCTCACGCAGTGCTTGCGTCAACATTTTGAGCCGGGAGAGGAAGACGCAGTAGCTGGGAGGAGCCCACACAGTGTTTGCGTCAGCCATCAGGGCCAGTGCATTGGCAGAGGAGGGTAGATCAGGCTCACGTAGAGCCACGTCATCTTTTCGAGCCAAGAAGGATTGACGCAATTGGTCGGGAGGAGCAGATTGAGCCCACACAGAGATTGCGTAGAGCTTGAAGGGCTTAAATTCTTCGAGTTGTCCGAGCTAAGGGAGCTGTGTAGATTTTGATTTGTGGAGCTGGTGGGATGTTGTTTTTGTGAGTGCAGAACAATGTCTAAGGAGACTGAACCAAGGTAGAGGGAAGCACTACCTCGACAGATTTCTAGCCAAGAAAATCTAGATCCGGGTTGTAGTGGCAAAGGAGGATTGGAGAGGAGTGATTCGACAGTTGGCCAAAGGATTTCCGAGAGGGAAATCAGGACTTAGAGGAAGTTTAGAGAAGAGGAGCAGAGATAGCAATGAACAGGTTGAGGGATTAGGACAGATTGGACAGGGCTTTGAGTTTTGTCATTTGGAAGGCCAGGATATTGACAATTTTGGATAAACATCGCATCAAGGACTATGCCTTGAAAATAGTAGCTGTCCCAGTTGACTCTGATGCTAATGAGAAGTATGAGGAGGCCCAGGCGAAGGCAAATTGCATGATCCTAGACGGGGTCAAGCATCATGTAATACCACATATTGCTGAGAAGTCAACAATAAGGGAGATGTGGGAGACCCTGGCCACCTTATACATGGGCTCTTCTGTGCAACGGAAGATGTTATTGGAGAATTAGCTGAGGTCATACGAGATGCAGAAAGGGGAGGATATAGATCCCTTCCTTCTCAGGTTGCAAGGGATTCGCGACTAGCTTACTTTTGTGGGGTCTACACTGGATCCAAAGTTCATGGTCAGGATTGCCCTGAATGTAGTCTCTGAGGAGTGGGAGACATTTGTCCAAAGCCTTTTGGGCAGAGCGACTCTCCCCAGTTGGGAGGAGATGTGGGTAGCTCTTCGATAGGAAGAGCTTAGAAGATTGACCAAGGCAGGGAGTAGCAATAAGGGAATTCGAATCAAGAAGGAGGAGGAGGAGGATGCAACTCTCGCATGAACGGGACAACATGGAGTACAACAGAGGAAGAAGAAAGACATCTCCAAGGTCAAGTGCTTAAATTGTGGGGAGTTGGGACATTATGCTCTCAGTGCCCCAGGAAGAAAGGCAAGGGAGAAGCTTCCAACTCAAAGGCTGCTCCAGCAAAGGCGGAGAAGGATGTCGAGATCGATGAGGATTGTGCCATGAGTGCTCATACGCCTCTAGAGAAGAGGTGGAGAGACATAGAGCTATAGTCGAGAGGACTATAAAAGAGGGGCAGGATCCTTGAGGTGTCCAAACTCTTGGATCACATCTGACTATAGGAGCCCTTAAAGATAGTAGCATGATGACAGGTGTCGGGTGGAGCAAGGTGTGATGGAGCGGTAAGGTAGTGCTAGAGTGTAGAAGATTGCAGCAACGCAGTGGAAGTTGCAGTAGTGCGAGAGGCACATAAGAGGTTGTAGCAACACAATGGAAGAAGAGGGAGCACTGGATAACAACAGAGGTAGCTTCAGCATCACGAGGCTTCCAGACTGACCAGGATGTCAGTGTTTGGGTGAAGTTAGTTACTTACTTCTCGGTAGCTGAGTTGTAGTGCAACAATTAGCAGTGACAATGCTATGTGGCAGTGGCAGTGTCATGAGAAACAATATAGGAAGCAACAGTGCAGTGGATGTGAGGCAGTAGGCCTAGCATCAACACATAGGACAAATGCAGAGGATCAGTGTGATGCTTCTATGGTGAAGCATTGCTAGAGCACAATCCTCGCTAAGAGGGAGTGTTGATTTTTGGTGGCATCAGATGTGCTCTAGCCATGAAATTTGGTGGAGAGGCTAAGGCACATGAGATCTCCAAGACCCATAAATCGTTTGGAGAAATTTCCCCTGGATGAAGAGAGATTAAAATAATTAATATTTTTAATGGGTTCCTAAGTATAAACTTAGGAAAATAAAAATATTAATGTGTATTAATATAATATGGGTGAGAAAGTTCTAAGTGACGAGGTTCAAGCCAATTCTAATCTTAGCCATTGATGAAGGACTTAATCTGGCCATTGAAGACTCAACAGGAAAAATATAAGAGGAGGCTTGAGGGTCAGTTGGAGATACACCAAGAGAGATCAAGAATTCGATTTTCTAGGGCGAGGTTTGCTGAGGAAATCGAGTTAGTGATTAGTTGTAGTGAGGGGTAGTTCAACAAGGGATTTTAATCCAGGTTGAAGAATACATATCAGAGAGGCAGCACAGTGTTGGGAGAGACAGCGCAAGCCCTAGAAGGGCTAATGCAGAGGCTGTAGTAGCTGACACAGAGGACCGTAGAGGCTGACATAGAAGCCTTAGAGGCTGACGCAGAAGTCATAGAGGGCTTTAGAGGCAGCGCTGGGGAGATTCTGTGGGGTAGACTAGGAGCAGATCAACAGATTCTGAGCGAGGATAGGGTGACGCAGCTCCTGGAGGAGTGACTCAGTTCCTGAGTAGTGCTTGGAGCAACTTTTGCTATCCAGCATAGGGAAAAATCGAAGTCGCTATGGGGTTTGATCATCCTATTGCTAATCTGCCGGAATATCTGTCTCCGGATAGAGGTGCTACTACCAAGGATATTCTCTGTTGGGTGAGCCATTTTTGGCACCCTAGTTATATTCATGAATCTACTTAATAATACAAACGCTCTATATGCTGCACCGGTTTTCCCGGATTGGGTTTTTCCAGGGACAATTGTCCAAAAATAACGGTGTCCCTTGTGTTATTGTCTCTGTTTATTTCAATGCACAATCTATATGTATGTGAAGGCTGCAATAATGTTTACTTCGATGTTTATGCAATTAAATAACTTGTTAATGTAAAGAACAAGTACGAGATTGTAAACCAATAATTGCAGTAGGGGTTTCTGACGTGTTAGATTCAAGAATTTCACACCAAGACCAAGTCATCCTTCCTTCTCGATGAACTTTCTTTACACAACTTCCAACAACAAACTTTGACCTTCCAACAACTTCTCCAACAACTTGACCCCGTTAACAATTTCTGCAACTTTGACCTAACAACTTCAGCAACTTCAACCTAGCAGCTTCACAACTTTGACCTTGATGCAACTTTAGCAGTTTCGACCTAGCAACTTCACAACTTTGATCTCACAACTTTGATCTTGCAGCTTCACAATTTCGACCTTGGAGCTTCACAACTTCGATCTTGCAGCTTCACAACTTCGATATTGCAGCTTCATAGCTTCGATGCAGCTTCAGAATTTCATCTAGCCCAAAAACTGTAGAAAACCTAACGAAAGAGAGAGAGAGAAAGAGAGAGAGAGAGAGAGAGAGAGAGAGGCCCAAAACTTCGAGCTTGATCTTCTTCTTCTTCTTCATCCTTTTCCAGCTTTTATTTTGAGGAGATCGAACTTGCTTGAGTGAGTGTGCAAATGAGGTCGAATTCCTTCTTATTTATAGGCTTGTTAGGGGTACGGATTGCTATCTTGAGGCCGACTTGTCCCTTCATATAGGCTGACTTGATCTTTGTGCCATGATGAGGTCTTGGAGGGTGTTTTGACTCAATAAATTTTTCTATACAATATGTAACATGCCCAAATGGATCTTCAATACATGACAATGACTCAATTGACTTTATGACAAACCTAGAAGCACTCAATGGGTGCTTGACTTAAAAATAAATTTTCTTTGAGCATGAAACCCATGCCTTAAGAACACATAATAAATTTATTTTTCTCTCTTCATTAAATACATAAAATCATGATTACATATGCCATTATGAAAACTAAACCTAGTTACATATTTCAACAGTTGGACTTCATATGGAGAAAGTGGAATTTCATATCCTATTCAGACTCAGCAGACTAAACAGTTTTTAGTATTTTAGGATTGGCAGGATTATAGCATTTCCAT
This sequence comes from Pinus taeda, assembly GCA_000404065.3. Lineage (NCBI taxonomy): Eukaryota > Viridiplantae > Streptophyta > Pinopsida > Pinales > Pinaceae > Pinus > Pinus taeda. Next base: position 26,391 of record APFE031092531.1, read on the forward strand.
TGGATTGCACAATGATGAATTTGCATGAGATGAATTGTTATTGTTGGGAATTTTATTATTATTATTTATTTTTAAAGTTTTAGAGTCCGGACTCGTATGCTGTGGACACTGACTTCTGCCTGTCCCCCCCATGAAATTCCCTAAAATTTGGGGGTGCTCCCACGCATCCCATTTGTGCATCTCCCCACTCCCATGCCCCTCTGTCTCGGAACCTTGGTGGAACATCAACATAGTAATTTAACAGAATACCACTTTTGGTAGTTCACAAGCACACGGGATAAATAAAAGGTTTAAATGTAATTTTAAAGCAATTAAAAAGAGAAGAAAGAGAAAAGAGGTGGAATCCACATCATCACAGTAAATATGGCCTACTTTTGAAGAGAAATTATTAATACTATGGTTGGAACTTGAGAATGACAACTAATGAAGTTTTGACCATCTCGTATTGTTGGATGCTAAGCAATAAAAACTAAGGGACGTAAAATTTACTGTCTGAAATCTCAATTTATCAAGTTTGAGAACCATCCTTGTGACCTCATATATAAATGCTACTTGTTTGCTTCAGAAGTGTGGATTTTGTCAGTCATGGATGCAACCAAACTTGTAACATAATGATGCAGGCTTGCCAGTGGTAGATGCATTAATTCAGACGTTGTTTCTGCAACATGTTATATATTATATTCCGTGTCATTTGGGGGTATGCTTCTAGTTTATCATCCAATAAAAGAAAGATCAATAAATTAATTGTGATGCCAAATCACCACTAACAAAACCACAAATCACTATTCTTAAAACTGGTTTTTTTTTAATCTACTGCCTCATTTTCCTTATAATCCCAAACATCTGCTTCGTTGGCTTTGCTTCTTGTCTAACATATTACATGACTTGGATTATGGTTTGGTCTGGTCCAGCCTCAAATTTGGGTCTAGTCAACATGGAAATGGCCTGACCTGCCCAGATACGGTTGTATCTGACTGGGTCAACTCTTCAGACCCCATAAAAGGGGGTCATTTGGGCTCATCTTTTTATTTGCAGTGAAACTGAGCTGCTTTTGTGCAGGGCTCTTTGCACAGTGAGGCTATCTCCCACATGCAGTTATTGCATGACTACGGTGGCATACCTCTGCCTTTTTTTACAGTGCATGCTACATATTTTTGACGGAAACAATAATTAGGACATGCTTTATGCTTTTTTTCTGAGGAATTGAGGGGAGGTAAGATACAAATTTTCAGAGAATCAGAGTCCAGCCTCATTTCCTCACTGCTAGGGAAGACTTTCAGAATTCGAACCTCGTTTTTAGACCTGTCTTTTTCAACAGCAAGGGCACACTTCCAGAGCTGATTCTTTCACCAGCAGGGGCATCTAGGGCACACTTTTCAGAGCTGATTTTTTGACAGCTAGGGAAGCTTAAGGCACCTATCACAGTTCATATTCATGTCATATGATTTATAAGTTTTTATTTTTCTTCATGACATGGTCCATGGAGTTTTTGATGTTATCATGTACATAGTTATACAATACTGGAAAACAAAATGTGTTATTTTTGCATTATATACATTGTAAACTTTAATTTCAAATTTCAATGCAAAATATATACCCTTTGTTGAAAATCTTGTTAATATGCTATATTTTTCTATTTGCTGAGTCATGGCTGGGTTGACCCTTGGTTCTTTGTTGATCACAAGTCAACTTTAACCCTTTGGCCAAAATGGGTCTTGGGCTGAGTTGGGTTTGGTGACTTCGTTGTGTAATAAATTATGTACACTTCCTCAACGTACTGCAGGGGTCCAGAAATAAAGATGGGCTAAAATGGGTTATATAATATAGTTTACTGTATAATTACCCATGGGCCTACCTGACTATTTATGCCAGCTAAATTGAATAAATCACATGGTAGGGTTTGTCCAAGGTTGTGTCTTAGGATGCTAGACGTCACAGCATGATGTGAGTACTGAAGGAGTATGTGGTAGTTGTGTTGGTAAATAACACATCACAAAATGAAACATTTTGCAAATTCATGTTCTGGAAAGCATTCCCTCTAAGGTCTTACATTTTCCCTTCTTTATCCAAATTTTTTGTAAAAGAAACTAGCTGGTGTAAAGGGGCTCTTCAATAAGATAAAATATAGTCTGTTAAGGGCTATATAATGAGATAAAATACTGGATTTTAAAAGCTAGGTAACAAGATATGAAAATATAGCCAATCATAATCGTAGAAGGTGGTGCTTTAATATGAGCTGGTAGAGTTTAATTTTTGGTTTTCAGACTGGGGAATCAGTAACGAGCGGAATTGTGCCTGCATGATCATGCATTGAAACTGTTGGACTGCCACTACAAACCCTGGCTTTCACGCAAAGCCTGCAATCACACGGTGAGTTTAGATGAGATTTGAAACCAAGGTGGGTGGCATTAACACCATGAATTCCAACCACTTGGTCTACCCCTGATGGGGTATGTGAGCTGGTAGAGTTGTTTATGCACATTCTGGAAATTAAATGTGAAAGCAGTGCAAACCTCAGGAAGGAAGTTTTTAATGATTGGCAATAGTCTTATTATGACTAAGGCCTGGTATTTTTAGATTTTCATATTCTAAATCTATGTCAATGTTATGCAGGTGAACCTCCAGGCACAAAATACAGAAGTCCATGCTTTTAAGTACCGAAATGCGTTACACTGCACTACACACATTCTGAAAAGAGAAGGGGTATGTTCAATACCAACTTATTCTGATTGATAGATGGGCAGGTGCTAAATTAGGAAACTTAGGTAGCAAAATCACGTTCAGGATTCATGTTCTGAAATATGTTTCATGCATACATCAAGTTTTATATGGATATCATGTCTTTTGAAGATATATTTGCATTTGTAAGTTTCTCGTTAAGTCCTCAATAGATGCTGGCGATAGATTATTTCTCAATATATGGTCAATAATGGTGTGCTCTAAGGGTATCTTATCTTGCTCCCAGCTACGATTTGACTCAGAGAAATCTCTGGTGATATCAATTTAGTACATGCCTACTTGGTATCTGGTGTTAAGGGTCAGTTAGGAAACCTAGTAATTTCTATTATTATAATAAAAAAAGTTAAAAGAGTGAAACTGAAGAAACAAACCTCTGAACTCTTGTATGAATACAAGGGCCTACATTCAAAAATCCCTTTATACGTAATAGATTTTACTCTCTTCAATAGACTAAGAGCATATTTTCTCTTTAGGGTAGACTCTATTTCAACGAACACTTATGTCTTTTCTATGTATAATAAACTTCTACTCTTTGACCAAATACATGTTGTACTACGTAGTGCTTCTTAGCCAAAAATGAAGACACATATCTGATGTTTTTCATGTGCTGCCTCTAGGTCGCTTGCACTGGCCTTTAATTAACTTATCAACAAGCAGAAGATGCTGGTTGATAAACTTTGGTCTTGCATATTATGTGAAAAATATTTTCGTTAGATTACTCGTTTCAGTTTTCCATCAAACCGCTCCTTTGCTTTTCAAATTCCATACCGCAACAAACTCTCTGGATAGATCATGACTTCATTTGCTTCATCTGCAAGATTTTGAGTTGTTGCTAGGGAGCAATTTGTTTTGGAATGGGAATTAACAAAGGAATAGTACAATCAGACAGTTGTTATGAAGTGTGAGTTGAAGTTTTTTGTACTGCCTCTCCATGAGCAGTTATCAATGCCTTGCAGGATGTTTGTATCTTTCAATCATTAAATTTTATTGAAGCTTTTTTGGCTGATGGAGCCAAAATATTTTTGGTTGTATGTTGTGGGTGTTACAAGTCTTACAAATATAAGTGACCTTTGAAATCCTCGTTACAGAATGCGCCCAAGCAATTTTATCCTCAAGAATGCAGAATTTGGCTGCCCACAGTTAGCAGAAGAACTCCTTTATTGAAGAAAATGACCGATCTTTTGGTACTGTATTGAAATTGATAGCTCACATCAACACATCTCCAAAGTTTTCATTGTTGGATTCACGATTATATTAGGTGGGTAGGAGGGGAGTGAATCAGTTTAATGACAATTTTTACTTATTTAAAGCCATGTGACCATATCTCCAAAAGTATAGTTAATTGAGGTCTGAAATTTTAATCATAGGTACATGAAGATTTTCTATGTGTATCCTTCAAGTTTCACATTCCATAACATTCCAGAAGAAAAGTTATAGCAAACACTGAAAATACCAAGTTGACCTATTTGCAGAAGATTTCAGAAGCATTCAGGAAGCCTGACTTCCTCAGACCATATCTCCAAAATTATAGCGAAACAAGGTCTGAAATTTTAACCATAGGTACATGAATATCTTCTAGCTGTATCCTCTAAGTTTTACATTCCGAAACATTTCAGAAGAAAAGTTATGCCGAAACTACCAAGCTGACCTGTTTGAAGAAGATTTTAGGAGCTTTCAGGAGGTTTAATTTCCTCGAGCATATCTTTGAAAGTATAGCGAAATAGGGTCTGGAATTTTAACCACAAGTACATGAATATCTTCTCTCTAGTGCCTCCAAGTTTCACAATCTGAAACATTCCAAAATAAAATGTATATTGAAAATGCCAAGATAACTCGTTCACCCGATAAATCACGTTTTTGCTTCCACCTTTAGACTCCAAGAATCACCCCAAAATTATTCATCAGCTCCTCTTGCGACATTAAATCTCTTCTTTGATGGATTGGTGTTCAAATTCACCGATATGCCCCTTATTTATAGTGTTTGTACATTCACTTATGGGGCTGATTTGTAAAACTGGTTAGGTTAGCATGCTTGTACTTTGGTTGGGTCATCCTGACAAAGAATTTCATATCTTCTCATTCCTATGGAGTTAGAGGGAGTGTCATCTACTGTTGAAAATGTCTTGGAATAAACTTTCCAACCATATATATTATGCTTCCAACCATATATATTATGCTCCAATTTGATCTATAAGAAATTAGAGTAGAAATGCCTTCAAAGATAGGGTATCCAAATTGGGCATCAAAAGTCCAAAAACAATATTTCCAACAATTTTCATTTTCCAATCTTTATCTTGGACATATATAGTATCCCCCTGTCTTTGACATCAATGACAACAATATTTCCAACAATCTCCCCATTTGTCATTGATGACAACCCTTAGTCAATACTGCAATAATATCAAAGAACTTCGCCTGTCTGCAATTTTCCTTGTGCCTACAACTTCTCCTCCTTTGACATAAATGACAAGGGGATGCTCCCCTTGAACTTGTGCTTGTCCTTATTTCTAACTCTTCTTCTATATGCAAGTTTTCTTAGTGTCAGCAACTTTTCCTATTTGCAACTTCTCTTAGTGACTGCTATTGCTCCCCTTGTCTGCTATCCCTCCTTATGTCTACATATTCTCCCCCTTGAACATCAATGGGAAAGAGTTGTTTTTAATTTTGGCTGCAATTCCCCCACTCGAGATGCTAACACAAAACAATTGCTTCCTTTGATTGCTTGCTTCTTTTTTTGCAACCAGGTTCCCCATGTCAAATGTCTATCTATCCTTGTATGCAACATTTCCTCTTTTGTAGCTCTGCTCAAGACTGCTCCCCCTATGCTTGAACTTCCTTTTACTTCTTCTTTTTGGGACTACTCCTGCTGGGATTATGCTTCCTTTTGTCTACAAATTAACTCTTTCAACATATAGGGGTTATTGCTAATTCATATCTTGCAAACCATTTCATCATCCTTCTCTTGCAACTCACTCCCAAAATTTCCCATATTCTTAATGTGGCATGAGGTGTGACAATCTCTCACTTATCTTATATGTTTTTATTGATGAGATGTTAGGAATATTACTCCCATAAAGTAGATTCTCTTTCTTTTAATTTCATTGAGGACATAAACATTGTTTGGAGACTTGATTGCATTTTCTACCAACCTTCATGAACCTGCTTTTCTTATTTCACATCCTTTAGAATGGAATGTGAGATCGTACCCTTGATCAATCATTTGACTTACACTTAGTAGATTGTGCTTTAGACTTGTTGCACACTTTTTGTCACAAGTCCAAGGAAGCAGTTGTACACATTTTTTCAAAGTTCAAAATGTGAAAATTCTATCACTGCAGCAACTGATTTACTTTTCCTAATTATTTCACCATAAGTTATTCATGAAATTACTTCAATAAACATTAAAATAAATACTGTTGCAGATATCACACCGTAATAAAGAAACAAACATATGCACAAGAATCAACACATTGACACGGTTATTTTCGGCTAATGTCCCCGGAAAAACCCAACGTGGGAAAACCGGTGCAACAAGGGAGGATTTTATTATTCAACAATTTTCTAGTACAACAGGGTGCCAAACTGGCTTACCCACAGATAGACATATTTTCTAGCACTTCTTTTGAACTCAACGTCAGCCCAACTGACCTTTGCGTGACCTGAAACCCTCTACGTCAGCTTGTTGAGACTCTGCGCAGCCTCTCTGACCTTTTGCGTCACTCTTGTTGAGGCTCTGCGCAGTCTCTGCTGCCTTTGCATGGCTCCCTTTGCCCCTACGTCTGCCTTTTTTGCCTCTGTGCTGATCTCCCGTCTCTCTGTTCCGTATTTGCTGCCTCTTGACTGCTCTCCAGACCACTAGTTCAATTTCTCAGCTAACCCCGTTCCAAAAATTGAACTGACTGGTCTCCCTTAATGTGTTCTCCAAGTGACCCTCAAGCCTCCTCTTATACTTTTCTTGTTGACAAATCAACGATCGAGATTAAGTCCCTAATCAACGACTAAGATTAGATCTGGCTTGATCCATGACTTTTGAACTATTCTAACACAATTTTATATTAATACACATTAATATTTTATTTTCCATAAGTTTAGACTTAATGACTCCATTAAAAATATTAATTATTTTAATATCTCCCAAACGGTTTAGAATCCGCCCAAACCCTTTTCGGGTATTGGAGATCTCATATGCTTTAGCCTCTCCACCAATTTTCGTGGCTAGAGCACATCCGATGCTACCCCAAATCAACACTCCCTCTTAGCGAGGACTGTGCTGTAGTAATACTCCTCACTCAGTGTTACCCTGATCATCTGACATCGGTCCCTGCGCTGATGTTAAGCCTCCCTGCCCAACATCCTTTGCACTGCTGCATCCTGTACTGTTGCCCATGACTCTGCTACTGCCAGTGCTGCATTTGTACGACAACTCCCTCTGCATCCGTGCTGCTGCTGGTCCTTTCTCGCAACACTGCATCCGCACTGTAACTCCCTCTACATCTGTGCTGCTGTTGGTCCTTTCTCCCAACACTACATCTGCACTGCAACTCCCTCTTCATTCGTGCTGCTAACACACTCATTTCTACTTCTGAAAGGGGTTCTTTACCATCCCCATCTTTTCCTTGAAGTAGTCAAATTTTGACTTTCCAAGGGCCTTGGTGAGGGTACCTGCCACCTGTTCTCCTGTAGGAGTGTAGCTCAACTGTACAGCTCCTCATTGGACACAATCTTTGACAAAGTGACATCGGATATCAATATGCTTCGACCTATCATGAAATACTGGATTCTCAGAGAGTTTGATGCAACTTTGATTATCACACATGATCCTGGTCGCCTCCATATTTCTTCTGAATAGGTTCACCAGCAATTTTCTAAGCCATATGGCCTCACACGAAGCTGTGCTTGTTGCCATATATTCTGCCTCAGATGAGCTCAAAGCCACGGACTTCTGTTTCCTACTGCACCAGGAGGTCATTCCTGATCCAATGTTGAAACAATACCCAGAGGTACTTTTTCGATCCATTGAACTTCCTGCCCAATCTGCATCAGTAAATCCTCTCAACTTGATATCCTTCCCCTTGGTGTATAAGAGCTCATAATCAACTGTTCCTTGTAAATACTTGAGAATGTGTTTGGTTGCTGCTCAGTGTGCCCCCTACCATGAACTGAATGAGGGTGTTAATAACATAGCAAACATCTGGCCTGGTATTGACCAGATACATCAGGGACCCTATGAGTTGCCATTATAGGGTGGGATCGACATCCTTGCCTTCTATTGCATCATTCTTCTTCCAGTTGGTGATCATTGGTGTAGCCATAGGTCTACAGTGTCCCATCTCGAACCTTTTCAGGATTTCTGTAGCATACCTCCCTTGCCCAAGAAAGATTTCTCCTTTCTGTTGCCAAACTTCCAACCCTAGGAAGTAGTGCATTCGTCCCAGATCCTCCATATCTAAATCTGTGGCTAGATTCTTCTTGTAGTCCTCAATGAGTCTGGATGATCCTGTCAGAAAGAGATCATCCACATATAATACTAAGATAAGCGGCTCGTTCTCTATGACTTGATAGTAGAGATTTCGATCTGCGTCACTCTTGACAAACCCCATCTTTTGCAAGTATCCATCTATTCGACCATACCATGCTCTCGGTGCCTGCTTCAGCCCATACAAGGCTTTTTTCAGTCTACATACATGAGACTTCTTCTCATGAGTTTCAAAGCCCTCTGGTTGTTCAATGTATACCTTTTCTTCTATTACCCCGTTCATAAATATCGTCTTGACATCCATCTGATGGATCTCCAATCCCATCTGGACTGCAAGAGATATCATAGTCCTAATAGATGTATACCTGGCTACCGGGGTGAAGGTTTCCTCATAGTCAATCCCTTCCTTTTGAGCATATCCCTTAGCCACAAATCTGGCCTTGTATTTCTCAACACTGCCGTTTGCAGCATATTTGATCTTGTAGATCCACCTTGAACCTACCACATATCTGTCTTGAGGCCTTGACACCACCTCCCAAACATCGTTCACCATTATGGAGTTATACTCCTCTACCATCGCATCTAGCTAGACCCGACGCTGAGGTGCCTCCTTGAAATTGGCAGGCTCTCCATCCTGAGCTACTAATGCCTGATATATGTCTGGCTTTTTTCGCTCCCTCTTACTGTTCCTTGGCTCACCGATGAAGTTCTCTGCATCACGCAGAATCTGACAAAGTTCCCTACTAGTTCTTCCTCTACCAGCAGGTGCTTCTGTTCGCTCCTCATCTTGAGAATCTTCCTGACCTGAGGAATAATTCTTTTCTTCTATTGGTTGAAGAGGCATGACTAACAGATCCTCTTTCAACTGCTCCTCAGAAGGCATTTCGCGAGATCTTCTGAAAGCTCTGTCCTCCATGAACTTTACATCTCGTCGTACTACTACCTTCCTGCTCCCTGGAAGATAGATTCTGTATGCCTTAGCGTTCTCGCTATATCCCATCAGATATCCCCTAAGTTGCACGAAACGGGGAAATGGGTACGAGTTTCCGAAACGGGAAGCGATACGAAATGCGACCTCCCCAAATTTTGGAAACGGGGAAACGTGAATATATATATATATATATATGTGCAATCATAAAGCATAAATGATACATTAAATTTATTACACTTAAACATTAAGATTTAATTTACATCACATTTACTCATGAATGATCACATAATGAAAATAAAAATATCGGAATATCTAGAAGCAACCTTTATTATATATCCAAATCTCAAAATCAGCCTTTATTTATATTAATATATGAGGCTGCAAGTACAATAAAGACTATAACGTTGCAAGAGAGAGATCTAAATCAAGATTTTTTGCATCCACATCCCATTCTTTAGAAGGACCACTGTTGTATTGGGAGTCTCCTCCTACATAGTCGAACGACCTTAGTGCTTTTGATTAAATACAAGTTTCATACCCTAGTACCCTACATGATCTTGCTTATTGGGAGTTTCCCTTGCATAGAAGGCTTGGTTCTCTTGATTAAATACAAGTTCCATACTCTAGTACATGATAAAATCCAATGGAAACATTGCAATCCCCCCAATCCTGAAAAACAGATAAGTCTGTTGGATTTTGAGTGAGATCTAAAATTCTACTTTCTCCATATGAAATCCAATGAGGGGGAAACCACTCTCAAACATCCTGAGTCATTTCATGGTAATGTTAAAAATTTAAGTAAAAGGATGAAAATGAAAAATAAAGGAGAATATCACTTTTACTTTAAGAATTTAACATTACCATGAATTGCATATGCCTCAAACTTCTGATGAATTGCATATCAACATTAGGGCAAAAGTTCACTTTTATAACTTTAGACAGACATCTAGAAGCAGCTAGAAGTCACTAGCATACCCTAAAAATAAAAAAAAAAAAAAAACGCAAGTAAATGCTGAAACGTGGGTCGTACGGCCGTGAAACGCATTTTCGGCCGTACTTGCCACGTTTCAGTTTCGTGAAACGTGGCAATACGGCCGGAAACGCGTTTCACGGCCGTACCAAATGTGTTTTACCGTTTCGTACCAGTTTTTGTATGGAAACGTACCCCTGCCCCATGTTTCCTGCAACATAGTTGTACTCTGATATTGCTTAATAAGAAAACCCTCAGATAGTTGCACTGGTTTTCCCACATTGTGTTTTTCTGGGGACATTGGTCCAAAAATAATGGTGTCATATGGTGTGATTGTTTTTGTTTCCTTTAGTTGTTGATCTGTGATATGTTGAGCATGCACTAGTGTCTATCTTTAGTATTTACATTGTAAATAACTTGTTAAGAAAAATAACAAGTATATAGGAATAAATCAGATAAAGTGCATGGAGGGTTTCTAACGAAGTAAACTTAGAAACTTCAACATGGTATCAGAGCGTGATTGCAGATCACAGGAGGACTAAGGACATCAGTCGAGCGAGCAATAACAACAAAAAACCGCTGTCCCGAGGTGGCAAAAGCTGTTTCTAGCAAAGCAACAACAAGGAAGGGTGACGCAGTGAATGCGTCATCAAGGGTGAGCTGGGAAGAGGCAGTGTAGAGGCTAAGGAAGGCAAAAGGAGCCTCACGTAGAGCCACATAGAAGCTGTGAAGGCTGACGTAGTAGGCTAAGGAGGTCTGGTTGCTGGTGCCAGGATTGCGCAGAGCCTAGGAACTCTCAGCGTCAGGTTGCTGGGGTTTAGAAGGCTGTGGGAATATTACAGAGTGGTGCTGGTGCGGTACTGTAGTCAGAACAATACCTGACAGAGCAAGGCCAAGAGGAGGGAGTTGCTGCCGAGGGTTTCTAGCCGAGGAACTCGGGTCAATGGTACTGTTGCACAAGATGATCAGAGTAGGGGCATCTCGACAGCGGGAGAAGGATTCCCAGGAGGGAAATCGAGACTCGGAGGGAGTCCAGAAGAGAACTTCCAAACGAGAAGTAGAGACTCGGAGGAGTCGAATAGTGAACTTCCAGGAGGGAAGTAGAAGAGCATCATGGCACTGCACAGAGTAAGAGACCAGGATAGACTGGACGGAGCATCGAACTTCGCAGTCTAGAAGGCCAAAATTTTATCCGTACTTGACAAAAATCGTGTCAATAACTTCGCCTTGAAGGTAATAACTATCCTAGTCGACCCCAATGATAACGACAAGTACGAGGAGGCAATGGCGAGGGCCAAGAGCATCATCCTTGATGGGGTCAAGGATCATGTAATACCACACATTGTTGAGAAGGAAACGACATATGAGATGTGGGAGGCTCTCAAGAAGTTGTAGTGCAACAATGGGTAGCTCGATGCAACATGATGAGAGGAGGTGCAGTGTGGATGCAGCGCTGGGAGAAAGGACCAGCATCAACACAGATGCAGAGGGCGTTGTCGTACAGATGCAGCAGTGGCAGAACCATGGGTAGCAGTACAGGATACAATAGTGCAGAGGGTGGTGGGCAGTAGTACAGGATACAATAGTGTAGAGGATGGTGGGCAGTAGGCCTAGCATCAACATAGGGACCGATGCCGGATGATCAGAGTAATACTCAGTAAGGAGTATTGTTAGGGCACAGTCCTCGCTAAGAGGGAGTGTTGATTTGGGGTAGCATCGGATGTGCTCTAGCCACGAATTTTGGTGGAGAGTTTGGGGCACATAATACCTAGAAAGGGTTTGAGCAGATTCTAAACAGTTTAGGAGATATTAAAATAATTAATATTTTTAATGGAGTCGTTAAGTCTAAACTTAGGGAAAATAAAATATTAATATGAAACTGTGTTAGAATGGTCCAAAAGACATGGATCAAGCTAGATCTAATCTTAGCTGTTGATTAGGGACTTAATCTCGACTGTTGATATGTCAACAAGAAAAGTATAAGAGGAGGCTTGAGGGTCACTTGGAAAATACACCAGAGTGATCAGTCATTCTATTATCTAGAGCGGGGTTTGCTAAGAGAGATAGAATTAGTGATCGGGAGTTGCAGGTGCGAGGCATTGAGTACAAAGAAACACAGAGGCAGAGATAGTGTCGGGAGAGCAGCGCAATAGCCGGGGAGTGTGACACAGAGCTAGCCAGGGCTCACACAAAGGTAGCCGGGAGCTGCGCAGAGCCTCAGAGAGGCCAACATTGCCGACACAGAGGGCCAGAGGGTTGATGCAGACCCATCTGGGGTGACACAGGGCCAACACTGGGCAGAGAGGGGCTGACACAGTCCAGAGATTGGCTGACGCTGGGGTTTCTGGGGCAGATTGGTGCTGAGGAGCTATCGAAAGGATTATCCAGGGTAGGGTTTCATCCAGGAGATTTGTCTCAATCTAGGAGGTATCATTGCCAAGGAAATTCTTTGTTGGGTAGGCTAGTTTCGGCACCCAGATTGTACTATGATATTGCTTAATAAGAAAACCCTTAGATAGCTGCACCAGTTTTCCCACATTGGGTTTTTCTGGGGACAGGTCCAAAAATAATGGTGTCATATGGTGCGATTGTTTCTGTTTCCTTTAGTTGTTGATCTGTAATATGTTGAGCATGCACTAGTGTTTATCTTTAGTATTTACATTGTAAATAACTTGTTAAGAAAAATAACAAGTAGGTAGAAATAAATCAGATAAAGTGCATGGAGGGTTTCTAACTAAGTAAACTTAGAAACTTCACACTTCCATGAAAAACCCCTTTGAAAGATGGCCACACGAGACTTAGGGTTGAGATGTATGATGAGATACAAGTGCATCCAAGGTCAAGATAGACAAGAAAAAAGGCAATGTAAGATTTACTTCAACAAGTACTAAAGCATATATCTTCAAAGGATCCCCAAGTTGGAGGATTATCTTCTAGGGCTTCATCTTGATGTGACGACTAGGGCATCAAATTTCAGGAAATTCCACCAAAACTGAAGATCCCTAGAGGAGACACTAAGGAAGAATCTTGTCCAAACGGAATTAAAAAAATACCTCCTCCAAAGAATTTTGCACCAAGCCCTAGGGAGGCCTCCTTATACCCAAGGGATGAAAAATAGAGGTGAAAAGAAAGATAATCTTCGAGTTGCAAGTGATCACCAAGGATTCAAGACGAGTGTCTGGCCATTGGGAGGTTAGGAGTCATAAAAGATTTCAATATAGACACTTCGCTCTTCAAGGAGACCTAAAGGTATATGCTTTTGCTACCCTTTAGATATTTATACTTCTTTAGACTCTTGTCAATGGAGTTTCAAGGAATAAAATGCGCTAAATCCCCTAGGAACATTCATTCATTCACTATCTATGAGTAACATATGCAAAATTTCTCAAAAGTTACAATCTTTGAACCATATTTCAATAACTAGGGCACGCTAAATAACTATGAGATAATATTCAATGCATTAAACATTAAAAATTCAAAAATTTATCATCAAATAGCAGTGACAAGATAGTGAAGAACATACCATACATAACAATGCCATTTAGAAGCTCCAAGAAAGATATTACCATAAAAATTGATCCAAAAAATTTCCAAAACACTCCACAAATTGTACGTTCTAATTATTTTTCTAGGCTGAAAATCCAAGTGATGATGCTAGGATGAGACTAGGTCTCTCCAATTTATACAAGAGTTATGAGTTCTAATTATGAAAGACAAAGCCCCTCCATATGCCTAATATGCTAAGTAATCCACCCATGGTTACAAGCCAACCATGATCGCTCAAAAATCAAATCTAATTTCTTACCTAGGCCCACGCAAGGATGACATCATGCATGTGTGGAAGCTTCATGTGCTAAAAATGTGTGTGGGGGCCTAAAAAATCATTATGAAGAAGGTCATGCCCTCCTTATGCTGCAAAACATCTCCAAACCTCTATTTGGGCTTTGTGGGCTCCAAATGGGTCTCATGGGTCTCCAAGTGGCTCAAGATCAGGTTCATGCTCCATCAATGAGGGCTAGAAGATGACACATGCCCTCCCATGTCTACCTAGGAAAAGACATAACCTCCTCTGGGCCTTGGAACAACTGCCAAGTGTCAGGTGCATTGTGTAGCTGGCTGGGCAACGTGGTCCAAGTGCATCATCATCTCTGAATAACTGGGGCACAAGCAAGCAAATGGTGGTGTTGAAGAAGCCCATGGTGTGGCAATCAATGCTTTGCATGGATGGAGGCCGATGGCTCTCAATGCCCACCCTACAAATGCCAATGTGATCCTCTGAAGGGCTTGGATCCTGTATAGGGAGGCCAATTCCTGCAATCCTATATAAGATCCAATGCGTCTCCTCACCTTCCAATACAATGATTCATTAGTGCAATTGAGTAAGTAAGCTTGCTAATCAAGGCCATAAGTGGACACTTCATAATGGGTCCCCCTTCAAAAGTTGGGGCTTTGAACATGTACTAGTGTTACCTTTCTGGGTAGAAGAGGTTAATGAAGGACCCTATTAGGTGGTTTTAGCGTTTAAGGGAATGATAGGTCCAAGGTACACCCTTCAAATGGCAGGTGTCATGTGAAATAATAATGGAATGGAGTGGGGCAAAGGGAAGGCTCCAAGCCACATGCCGTGGTACAAGGGTAGCTATGACGAGGAAAGCCCACACCTTGGGTATATGAATGTAGGAGGGAGCAATCGTGGTACACGAGTTATCCTGACCTTGTTGAAATTCTGATGTTCTATGTTGTTACAATCACTTAAATCCAGAACTTCTCTATGCTGCAAAATATGTTAAGTAATTGTAGATAGAACATAAACCATATAAACCATATGCACAATGGAAGACAGTTAAGAACTCAATGAGACACAAAGAAGTTAGGTCAATGACTTGGGCAAAACCCATAAAGGTAAAATCCAACCAAATTCTTCTTCTATTAGAAATCAATTGTTCAACAGAGATACAAAGTACAATGAGAGAATGAAGAAGTTCACCCAAATTTGAAGAAGATCTCTGATAGCAGCAATTGTTGCAAACACTGAATCACTTTGGCTCTCCAAGATCTGCTCTTGCTCTTCAAGACTCTCTCTCTCTCTCTAGACTCTTAAACTCTATCTTTCTCAAGTTCGAATTCTCCTTTCACAAGCACAAGTGTGTCAAGGGAGGATGAGAGGCACAAATATATTAGAAGAGAAAAGAGGTCAAATTCATGGGGGAGTAACTCCTATGCCTTGAGGAGGAGTTACATATGCCAAAATATGAGTGCAACTTATGCCATAAAGGAGAGGAGTGTAAATTTATGCATTTAAGAGAGAAGTGTAACTTATGCATTAAAGAGGTGTGTTGATCACTACGTGTCAATGACCCATAACAGTGCACCCCCTTTTCTCACAAAAGGGATAGCACTTGATCAACGTGTTCATGCCGTCCAACTATCATCATCAACTTGACTTCCAATATGTTATGTAAACCTTTCTGCATGTGTATAATGTAAATAATCTCAGCAGATCTGTGTCATGTATCTAATTGCTTAGGTGAACCTACTTTTCTGGTGACGATCTACATTCTGGGAGGTTTTTTGTTTCACCAATTCATTTTTGGATGGTCGACAGAGTTTTCCTTCAGTCTTCCCCAAAGCCGGAATGGATTTTGTGTTAAAATTGGCAGCTAGGGCCAAACTCCATGTGGGTCATCTTATTTATGGCAGCTGATATTCTTCTTGGATTCCTCTTGTCGAGAGGTGTAGGATTGATCAAGGATCATCCGATTCCGACAAGTATTCATGGAGATATGAATTTATTTGTGTTATTTGACAATGCATCAAGGTCGGCCAACAACCAAATAACCCCCACTTGTCCTCCACGTTTTATTATAAATAGAGGTGCCTTGAAAGTCATTTGTAACGCACCTCTTGTGATATCTTCTCTCCACTGTTTAGGGTTTTAGTGGAAGGGAAAGTCCCTAAGAGGATACACTGTCCAGAAGAGGTTTGCCATGCCCTAAATTGAAAGGGACTAAGATTTAGTCACACAAGGGACTAGGATGCAGTCAAAGCGACTAGGACGCAGTCAAGCAAGTGACTAGAATATGTTGGTTGCAATAGGCTTCAACGCTGAGATGAAGCTGCTCTAAACGCAGTCACGGTGAAGACCTTATTCCAGTCTAGAAGAAGCCCTAAACATGGAGGAAAAAGGTCCTCTTGAAAATCCTACAACAACACTAATAGCAATCATAATGAAAGCTCAGAAATTGCCCTAGCCACAACAAAAGAGGGAGGCTCTAAGACAACGTGGAGGAGGCCTGATTTCCTCATGGGAGGCCGAGTTAATTGCTGGAGCAATGGTTTGTTTTTGGGTCACTTTGATGGAGGCCAAGATGCTGTCTTGGATGCCGCAGGCTGTTCTTGAGGGCCAAAGGCATGAGGAGTTGTTTCATGGGGTTAGAACCCTTGGAAAGGGCTACTGCTGCAAGGGATAGGCTTGCTGTAGCAAGTCGCGACCCCTTATACACCTACAGGTCTACGTTAAGGCCAACAAGGAGGGCGTAAGGCCTGGTTGTGACTGTTGGGGTATGACAAGCCAACATGGGGTTTAGGGGTGCTGGAGAAGGGTGACCGTAGCCTTGGGAGGGATGTTGCAGCTGATGTAAGAGGGCTGGTAGGACTGTCATTGATGCCCTAAACAGTCTATGACCACATTGTGAAGGCTGTCCAATCTGCTGTTAGAATGCCGTTCAACAATGCAACAAACATAGAATCCCATAACAGTGAACTAATGTAGTGCAACAACATGATATGATAAGATGTGACAACATTGTAATAAGGCGCAACGTGATGTTGAATGTTGTTGCATGATGATGGGCATAGTGATAAAGTGTAGCATTGCATGATGTGTGCAACACAAGTGTAACAAAGTGCAGCACAATGATGATGAATGCTATAATGAGATGCAGCATGATGGGCACAGTAAGGTGCAACATGATGATGCAGCACAGTGAGGTGCAACATGATGATGCAGCACAATGAGGTGCAACGGTATGATGAGTGCAGCATAGTAATGAGGTCCAGCATGATGATTGGGTGCAACATATTGAGGTGCAACGTGATGATGGAGTCACCTTGGAGGATCAGTTGAAGCAGTATGCCTTCACCTAAGTTCAGATCAACTACCTCATGTGTTCATCTTCTTAGTGAAGATCTCTTCTCTTATTATGACAAGTCAAAATGTTGACTTCTGATGTATATGTGCTATCTCTCTCTCTCTGTTGAACTATTGAAGAACATAAAAAGAATTGATCAAGGGTTTCCCCACATTGGGGTTTGTCCCTGGTTGGTGCCACATCTTGTGTCATCTTGTCTTTTGCGATTTATGTTTATGTTCTATCTGCATTTTACTATCATGCTAAATGTGATTGCCAATTTGGAATTGATATTGAGTTAATGTGAAAAATTGAAGTAAATTGCTCTCAGCATAGAACATACGTAAAATCTAACATGGTATTAGAGCTGAGGTGAAGACAAAGCCCAAGCAAGAGTGAAAGAGCAATCACCGAAGACAGTTGGACAAGGTCAAAAGACTCAATGGATTCCTCATCCCACTTCAAATTCACCAAGGGTGAAGTCGAATCAAAGAAGATTATTAGAGTCGCGCAGCGGAAGCATCTGGTGGCCTACCTACAGGTCACGTCAATGGGAAATCTGTATCTAAGAAGAAGGAAAGGCAGATGCCTTGCTTGCAATAAGTTTGGCCATTATGCAAAGGAGTGTCCAAATAGAAGGGACAGATCACTTGATGATGATAACAATCATTCTAGGGGCATCTTCAATGATTGAAGGAATGACAAGTACAATGGCAAAGGAAATAGGAATGCGGGTCATCAAGGAAATGGTTGACTCTTCAAGAAAGTAAGGAACTCCAGGTAAGAAGAATCAAATGTTGCTTCTGAGTATTATCTTATGTCGACTCTCTCCAGACTCTTTGGGAATTTGGCTTATTGATAGTAGTGCTTCAAGGCACTTCATCGGATACAAGGAAGCTCTCTCTAATTTGATAGAGAAGGAGACAATCATGGAGATTATTCTTGGAGACGATGCCACCTATCCCGGAAAGGGTGTAGGGAATGTTACCCCTCAATTGAATGAGGGTAACACGATTCATTTACAAGTTCTTTATGTACCTGATCCCAAGAAGAACCTGTCCATTTTAGCAATGGAGGTCAAAGGTTTCAAGGTGGCATTCATCAATGGAAAGGTACGTGTGTGGATAAGGAATTTTAAAAGATGCTTTTGAATTTAGGGTTGGAAATTTGTATCAAGTTGCAGGAAGTCCATTGGGGACCATGTCAGTTGACACATCTCTTCTATAGCACATCTCTTCTATAGCACCGGAGGTCTGCTCATTATGGGGCCCTACCCGACGTGAGTCAGATGGTGAAATGGATGCTTGAATTCAAGAAGAGCATGGAGGTACATGTTCGAGATGTACTGAATAAAAACTTACAAGGGGACCATTCCCCTCAAGTAGCAAGACCTTAGATTTGGAACAACCCAAGGGGTTTGAGATTCGTGATCAGGAATCTCATGTATGCAGGTGGAAGAAAGCCCGCTATGGCTTGAAGCAAGCACCCCGGGCTTGGTATGGAAGGATAAAACAACTATTTGATGAAGCTGAGATTCACTAGGAGTGAAGCTGATCCAAACTATTGCTTGGAGGTTGTGGATGATAGAGCTCTCATATTGGCACCTTATGTGGACGACCTCTTTCTAACAGGTGTAGACCCTCTCATTTGCAAAAGTAAGATGGAGTTGGATTCCAAATTTGGAATGGTGAACTGCAAGCCCGTGACTACCTCGATGGAGCTTAACTTTAAGAAGTTATGTGGTAGTGATGCCGGACCTGATTTGGGAAATGCCCTGAGTTTCATAAACTCATTCGCATTGATGTTCTTGGTGAACTTCCGTTCGGATATATGTTTTGCAGTTAGCATGTTGGGCTCATATATGGGTGAGCCTCACTAGATTGGTGCCAAGAATCTTATGAGATATCTTTGGGGCACAATCTCTCATGGATTGAGATACACTACCGGAAATATGAAGCTGCATGATTATTTTGATGCTGATTAAGCATGCAGTGTGGAGGATCGCAAGAGCACTTCTGAGCGCTGGTTCTCCTTTGGTTTTGCTTTGATATCCTGGATGAGCAGGAAGCAGAAGACAGTTTATTTGAGCACTGTTAAGGCCATATACATAGCTGCGAGTATGACCTCGTGCAAAGCTGTCTGGTTGTGGAAGCTCTTCAGCGCGCTGTTTGGACACATGTTGGATATCATCGTGATCTTCTGTGACAACCAGAGGAGGATTCAATTGTTAAGGAATCTTGTGTTCTATGATCGCTCCAAGCATATAAACATTAGGTACCACTTTATCTGGGATATGGTTCATCAAGGTGCAAGAAGGCTCCATCGCATTGGGATTGATGTGCAGGTTGCCGATATTCTGTCGAAGCCCCTGGGAAATGTCAAATTCTTGACTTTCTGAGAATGACTAGGAGTCGTGGAGAGACTCTCTCCTTAGGGTCCTGTATGATATGGACATTGAGCTTGTGGAGCTCCGGGGGGCTTGGGGGCACACATTGGAACGATGAGCAACCATAGGCCTGGTTATGATTGTTGGGGTATGACAAGCCAACGTGGGGTTTAGGAGTGCTGGAGAAGGGTGACCGTAGCCTTGGGAGGGATGTTGCAACTGATGTGTGAGCGCTGATAGGATAGTGATTGATGCCCTAACTTGTCCATGACCACATTATGAACGCTGTCCAATCTGCTGTTAGAATGTCGTCCAACAATGCAGTAAACAAAGAATCCCCTAAGAATGAACTAATGTATGCAGCAACATGATATGATAAGATCTGACAACATTGTAATAAGGTGCAACATGATGCTAAATGTTGTTGCATGATGATGGGCATAGTGATGAAGTGTAGCATAGCATGATGTGTGCAACACTATGATGATGAATGTTGCAATGAGATGCAGCGTGATGGGCACAGTAAGGTACAACATGATGATGCAGCACATTGAGGTGCAGCATGATGATAAGGTGCAACAATATGATGAGTGCAACATAGTAATGAAGTCCAACATGATGATTGGGTGCAACACAGTGAGGTACAACACAGTGAGGTGCAACATGGTGATAGAGTCACCTTGGAGGATCAGTTGAAGCAGTATGACTTCACTAAGTGAAGATCTCTGCTCTTATTATGACTTCATCTTCTTAGTGAAGATCTCTGCTCTTATTATGACAAGTCAAAATGTTGACTTCTGATGTGTATGTACTATCTCTCTCTTGCTAAACTATTGAAGAGCATAAGAAGAATTGATCAAGGGTTTCCCCACATTGGGGTTTGTCCCTGGTTGGAGCCACATCTTGCGTCCTCTTGTCTTTTGTGATTTATGTTTATGTTCTTTCTGCATTTTACTATCATGCTAAATGTGATTGCTATTCTAGAATTGATATTGAGTTAATGTGAAAAATTGAAGTAAATTGCTCTCAGCGTAGAACATACCTAAAATTTAACATTTTGTCATTGGGATCTTAGGCGAGTCCTAGTGTTCTAGATTGAGCCTATGTAAAAGTGATTTGGGAATAATCCTAACTATTTGGTTAGGTTATTTTATTACAAATTGCTTGGTCTGCTGGATTATATTTGTGTTGCAGAAATGGGTAGTCTATGAGGGTATATTACAAATGAGTTTTCCCTTTTATGATGTAAAAAAATATGAAAATCATGATGTAAGTGTCTTGAGGGTTGGAAAAATAATTTATCCCCTCATAGGTTAATTAATTAAACTTTCTGGTAAAAAATTAATTAAAATCCTAAGCCAAAAATTTTATTAATTCGTTGGTCTTTAAAAATTAAATTTTAAGAGGCCCAGGGACTAAGGTAAATTAATTATTTTGATAAATTTTAAACCGTTGATCCCTGGGGTTAAGTCAAAGTCAAAATTTTGGGGAAATTAACTGAAAACTTTAATTTTTGAGTTAATTAACATGCATTTAATTGAAAAATTCGAATTTCCCCAAATATTTAAATATTTCCGCGAATGAGATTAAAAGAATTTTAATCTTCATCAATGGTCGAGATTGATTTGACGAGAATCACTCGAACTAGCCGTTGGAGGATTTATCTTTAAATAGGAAGTCATTCGTCAATCAATGGATCCGACCTTTGAGTTATGTGCTTAACAATAAGCTCTTGCGTAATCTTTTTATGGATAATAAAGAAAGAATTTGGGGTTAAGTTGTTGATTTGGGGTAGCATCGAATGTGCTCTAGCCACGAAATTTGGTGGAGAGGTTGGGGCACATGAGATCTCCAATACCCATAAAGGGTTTGGGCAGATTCTAAACAGATCAGGAGATATTAAAATAATTAATATTTTTAATGGAGTCCCTAAGTCTAAACTTAGGGAAAATAAAATATTAATGTGTATTAATATGAATATGTGTTAGAGTGGTCCAAAAGACATGGATCAAGCCATATCTAATCTTAGTCGTTGATTAGGGACTCAATCTCGACCGTCATTATGTCAACATGAAACTTATAAGAGGAGGCTTGAGGGTCACTTGGAGAACACATTGGATGATCAATCATTCTATTCTCTAGAGCGGGGTTTGCTAAGAGAGAGAATCAGTGATCGGGAGAGCAGATGAGGGGCATTGAGTTCAGAGAAACAAAGAAGGCAGAGATTGTGCTGAGAGAGCAGCGCAACAGCCAAGGAGGGTGATGCAGAGCCAGCGAGGGCTCACACAAGGCCATGCAGAGGCAGCCAAGTGTTGCGTAGAGCACCAGAGGGGCCAGCGCAGCTGACGTAGAGGCTCCTAGAGCTAACGTAGAGGCTCCTAGAGCTGACGGAGGCCCTCCTGGGGCTGACACATGCCAAGAAAGGCTGACGCAGGGCCTCCTGGGGCTTACACAGGCCAAGAAAAGCTGACGCAGTGCCAGTGTGAGATAGAGAGGGGCTGACGCAATCCAGATTGGGCAGACGCTGGGGTTGCAGGAACAATTTTGTGATGAAGAGCTGCCGGAAGGAATTTCCGGGGTTTCAGCCAAGAGATTTCTCTCAAATTGTGAGGAATAGCTGCTAAGGAAATTCTCTGTTGGGTAGGCCAGTTTTGACACTCAGATTGTACTCTGATATTGCTTAATAAGAAAACCCTCAGAGAGTTGCACCAGTTTTCCCGCATTGGGTCCAAAAATAATGGTGTCATGTGGTGTGTTTGTCCTTGTTTCTTTTAGTTGCTGAGCTGTAATATTTTGAGCATGCACTAGTGTTTATTTTCAGTATTTATATTGTAAATAACTTGTTAAGTAACATAAGTAGGTAGGAATAAATCAGATAAAGTGCACGGAGGGTTTCTAACTAAGCAGACTTAGAAACTTCAACATGGTATCAGAGCGTGATTGCAGATCACAAGAGGACTAAAAGACATCAGCCGAGCGGAGCAATAGCAACAGAAAAAAATTGTCTCGAGGTGACAAAAGTTGTTTCTAGCAGCGTAGAAGCAAAGGAAGTGTGACGTAGAGCCAGCCAGAGCCACGCAGAAGAAGCTAGGAGCTGCGTAGAGCCTCAGAGAGGCCAGCGTTGTTGACGTAGAGGGCCAGAGGGCTGACACAGGGCATCCCAGGGTTGATGCAGACCCATTTGGGGTGACGCAGAGCCAGCGTGGGGCAGAGAGGGGCTGATGCAGTTCACAGAGAGGCAGTTGCTGGACTCTAGAAGGCTGCAGAAATATTGCAGAGTGGAGCTGGTGAGGTATTGTAGTCAAAACAGTACCTGACAGAGTAGGGCCGGAGGTGATGTTACCAAGGGTTTCTAGCCGAGGAACTTGGATCAGCAGTGCAGTTGCACAAGACGATCAGAGTAGGGGACATCTCGACTAGCGGCAAAAGGATTTCCAGGAGGGAAATCAGGACTCAAAGGGAGTCCAGAAGTGAACTTCCAGACAAGAAGTAGAGACTCAGAGGAGTCGAACAAAGAACTTCTTGGAGGGAAGTAGAGGAGCGTCATGGCACTACGTGTAAGAGATCAGGATAGGGTGGACGGAGCATCGAACTTCGCAGTCTGGAAGGCCAAAATCTTATCAGTGCTTGACGAGAATCATGTCAAGAACTTTGCCTTGAAGGTTATAGCTATCCTAGTTGACACCAATGATAACGACAAGTACGAAGAGGCGATGGCGAGGGCCAAGTGCATTATCCTTGATGGAGTCAAGGATCATGTGGTACCACATATAGTCGAGAAGGAAATGAAAGTTGAGATGTGGAAGGCTCTCAAGAACCTGTACTAGCATACTTTTGTGCAGAGAAGAATGCTGCTCGAGAACCGGATGAGGTCGTATCAGATGAAGAAGGGCTAATCGATGGACACCTTCCTCGGATAATTGGATGAGATCTGAGACCAGTTGACTGCTATAGGAGCGACAACGGATCAGGAACTTATGGTGAGGACAACCTTGAATGTTGTCTCAGAAGATTGGGAAGTATTTGTTCAGAGTATCTTGGGTAGTGGGACTCTCTCGCCTTGGGACGAGATATGGGCAGCTCTTCGCCAGGAAGAGATCAGACGGCAGTCGAAGACAGGTAGCAGTAGTAAAGGGATCAAGGTCAAGCAGGAGGAGGAGGATG
Organism: Pinus taeda; assembly: GCA_000404065.3. NCBI lineage: Eukaryota > Viridiplantae > Streptophyta > Pinopsida > Pinales > Pinaceae > Pinus > Pinus taeda. Next base: position 50,187 of record APFE031092531.1, read on the forward strand.
TGGCCCTAGCATCGGAGGGAAAGCAACAGAAGTAGAAGAAGAAAGATCTCTCCAAGATTAAGTGCTTCCACTGTGGGCAGATGGGTCATTATGCGACCCAGTGCCCAAGGAAGAAGGGTAAGGGAGAGTCTTTTGAGACTAAGGCAGCGCCAACACGGGCAGAGAAGAAAGTTTTGACAGACAATGACTGTGCCATGAGTGCACACGCACCACTTGAGCGGAAGTGGGGAGACATTGAGCTGCAGTTAGGAAGACTACAGGCGATGAGGGGCAGGATCCTCGAGGTACCCAGCATCTTGGATTAGACCTTGTTATGGGAGCCTCGTTGAGGAGTAGCAGATTTGGCTTAGTGGGTAGAGACAGATGCGAATGGAGCGGCGGAGTGTGCTACAGTGCAGGAGTCCTGAGACAATGCAAGGCTAGCAGGTTGCAGTAGTGCAAGAGGCACAGGAGTGTTGCACCAGTGCAGGAAGGCATAGAGAGGTGTGCAACGGTGCGAGATGCAGGAAGTTGTTGCAGCAACGAAGAGGTCAGAGAGGGAGCACTTGTCAGCAGCAGAGGGAGCTTCAACATTAGTGGGTGTTTCTAGCCCAATAGGGAGGTCAGTTGGGAGATCAGTTACATACTTCTCGGTAACTGAGTTGCAGTATAGCAGTAGGCAACACGATGCAGCATGATGAGAGGAGGTGCAGTGAGGATGCAGTGCTGGGAGAAGGGACCAGCAGCAACACGGATGCAGAGGGAGCTGTCATATAGATGCAGCAGTGGCAGTGGCAGAACCATGGGTAGCAGTGCAGTGGATGTTGGGCAGGAAGGCATAGCATTAGCACAGGTACCGATGCCGAATGATCAGAGTAATACTCAGTGAGGAGTATTGCTAGAGCACAATGCTCACTAAGAGGGAGTGTTGATTTGGGGTAGCACTAGATGTGCTCTAGCCACAAAATTTGGTGGAGAGGTTGGGGCACATGAGATCTCCAATACCTAGAAAGGGTTTGGGCAGATTCTGAACAGATCAGGAGATATTAAAATAATTAATATTTTTAATGGAGTCCCTAAGTCTAAACTTTGGGAAAATAAAATATTAATGTGTATTAATATGAATCTGTGTTAAGAGTGGTCCAAAAGACATGGATCAAGCCAGATCTAATCTTAGCCGTTGATTAGGGACTCAATCTCGGCTGTTGTTATGTCAATAGGAAAAGTATAAGAAGAGGCTTGAGGGTCACTTGGAGAACACATCAAATGATCAGTTATTCTATTCTCTAGAGCGGGGTTTGCTAAGAGAGATAGAATTAGTGATCGGGAGAAAAGCTGAGGGGCATTGAGTATAGAGAAGCAGATAAGGTAGAGATTGTGCTAGGAGAGCAGTGCAACAGCCAAGGATGGTGACGTAGTGCCAGCGAGGGCTCACGCAAGGCCACGCAGAGGCAGCCAAGTACTGCGCAGAGCACCAGAGGAGCCAGCGCAGCTGACGCAGAGGCTCCTAGAGCTGATGCAGGGCCTCCTGGGGCTGACGTAGGCAAGAAAGGCTGATGTAGGGCCAATGTGAGATAGAGAGGGGCTGATGCAGTCTAGATTGGGCAGACGTTGGGGTTGCAGGAGCAATTTTGTGCTGAAGAGCTGCTGGAAGGAATTTCCGGGGTTTCAGCCAGGAGATTTCTCTCAAACTGTGAGGATAAGCTGCAAAGGAAATTCTCTGTTGGGTAGGCCAGTTTCGGCACCTAGATTGTACTCTGATATTGCGTAATAAGAAAACCCTCAGATAGTTGCACTGGTTTTCCCGCATTGAGTTTCTCTAGGTACATTGGTCCAAAAATAATGGTGTCATGTGGTTTGTTTGTCCTTGTTTCTTTTAATTGCTCATCTGTAATATGTTGAGCATGCATTGGTGTTTATTTTCAATATTTACATTTTAAATAACTTGTTAAGTAACATAACAAGTAGGTAGGAATAAATCAAATAAAGTGCATGGAAGGTTTCTAACTAAGTAGACTTAGAAACTTCAACATAAGTTCTACTGGTTTTACTCTTCATGGGAATACTGTAAGATGTGTTGTTTTCATGCATAATTTTTCTAAAGCCATTGATGATAGATTCTAAAGACTGATTTGAGTACATGTATCTTGCTCAGTTGTTGGGATTTGAATAATAATCTAAATTTTGAACGTAATAACAGGTATCTCTATTTGTTTGAGTTTTATTATTATTTTAATGGCTGGATTGAGTTTTGTAGGAAAATCTTGATTTTAGATCCTTGGGCGTTAGGGGAAGTTTTCAGTTGGACCAGCCAACTCCCAATTTGTGTTTTCTGAGGAGCCCAGTAAAATTAATCCTGGGCTGATCATAAGATTTTTTTGTTGTTGATGATGCACGAAGGGTTTCGAGTTAGCACCTCCTTAAAATTTAAAAATTTAATTTTCGTGGGGGAAATTGATAGATCTGGCTATTGAGAGCCTTAGATTATCAGATCTAGGAGTGGAGTTGGACTCATACTCTTCAGATCTGATAGATCTACCATTCTTGTGTAGTTTGTAAATTTTATAATTATTTTTTTAACATGGGTTTTTTTGGGTTGTAGTTTTTATCATTGCATATATCGTTTGGGTGTTTCTTGTTGTCGTGTAACTACAAATCTGAAGAGGAAATTTGTGTAGAGTCTAGATCCAGGCCCTAGAGGGTAAGATCTGGATCTCTGGGGGTTTATTAACGTAATTTTCTAGGGATATTATTCAATTTTTTTACAGCCCAAGGGTTTAAAATTTTTAAAACTTTCATGAGGGTTTCAGGAATAAATCTGAAGCAAAAGGATTTAACATTTTAATCATAATTTTTGTAAATATTTTAAAGGGCTTTTTGGCTACCATTTGTCTGAGTTTTCCGATATGCTGGCTGGGTTTTGATTTTCTGCTATGTTCTTCTATTCCGGGAAATTTCGAAATCTTTTTGTTATCTGCATTTTTTGGGGTTTCTAAGAAATTCAAATTTCTTCTGTGGCTCTAATCTTCTTTTTTGCTATCCTCAGTTCACTGGTCGTGGCTTCTCCACCCTCGAAAATCCTCCTGCGGCCCGCTTTCCTCCATCGATCTATCAATTTCCACCCCTTAACTACAAAAACACTACTCCATCCCCTTGATTTTCGCTAGTCTGCTGCTATCTGCTCTCGACCTGTGGCTATTTCCACCCGTGCCAACTCCCTCTCATTTCGCTGCCATAATCTGCTCCCTTCACATCCCTTAACCCTCGCTGCTGCAACCCTCCGCCTTTCTCTGCTACATCCTCCCTATTCTCTTCCTTGCACCCTTAAACCCTTCCACTCGCAGTTCTATCTCTTCCGCAGCTCCATCTTCGGCAGCTTGAGCTCGTCCGTTAGCCTGCATTCTCCTTAAATCCATCGTCGTCTCTCTTCCCACCTGCGTGCTGCCATCGCTCCATTGACTTGCAAACAATCGCTGCCATATCCCTCTCCTTTGTTGAGCCCCTCTTGCTGCTATCGTTCCCTTTTCTGCAGCCTCCATCTTCGTTGATCTGCACGCACAGCGAAAGACTCAAACCTTTCGAATTTTTCTTTTATTTATTTGTATTTTATGAATGCGTTAGGGTTAGATAAATTCGATTTCATTTTCCTTTTTTAATTTTTTAATTTTTCCCTTTGTTGGTTATGAGCTAACTTTTGATCTTATTTTTTTTAATTTTTACTTTAGTTTTGGGCTTCAATTGAGCTCCTTTTATTTTTAGCCTTTTTTATTTTGGTTAAGTTTTATTTTTAATTTCTTTTCCCTTTTTTAATTTTTTTGTTTTGTTTTCATTTAAATTTTTTTGTTGTTTTGATTTTGATTTTGATTTTTTTGCTTAAATTATTATTAT
>APFE031092531.1:54380-78036 GCA_000404065.3 Pinus taeda
ATCTAAAAAGTTTAAATAATCTTCATTTTTGTGACTTGAGATTACTAAAGAATAAAATTAAAAGAGGATTTGCGCTAATACATTAAAAATTTTAATGTGGCCTATGGCCCATTAAAATTTCGATTTATTAACCCTTTTAATTTACTTTTTTCACATAAACAATATTGGTTTCTTCATTTACCACATTAAATTGATTGCCTAAGGAATAATTAAAATTCAAATTTAAAGTACCTTGGTGTCATTAGTGTTAAATGTAAAATTTTAATTTACGTGGTATTGATTTTTCTATTGGCAAGTGCAAATGATATTGCCTATTGGAAAATGATAAATTATTCTAGATCTGAGTTCTTAATGAAAATTATTCTAAATTTAGAATATCCTGCATGTTAGAGTTTTGAGCTTTCACACTTACTTGTTCATGATCGTCGCTTTGCCACATATATAAATTACTTGGGATATCTTGTTTTTGTTCAGTCTATGGTTAATCGCACTTGTTTATAATCATTTCTATCTTGTGGTTGTGTCTTGTTTCTTTTATTTATTTGTATTTTACGAATGCGTTAGGGTTAGATAAATTTGATTTCATTTTCCTTTTTAAATTTTTTTTATTTTTCCCTTTGTTGGTTATGAGCTAGCTTTTGATTTTTTTTTTTTTTAATTTTTACTTTAGGTTTGGGCTTCAATTGAGCTCCTTTTACTTTTAGCCTTTTTTATTTTGGTTAAGTTTCATTTTTAATTTCTTTTCCCTTTTTTAATTTTTTTGTTTTGTTTTCATTTAAATTTTTTTGTTGTTTTGATTTTGATTTTGATTTTTTTGCTTAAATTATTATTATTTTTTTAAATATTTAAAAAGATCTAAAAAGTTTAAAAAATCTTCATTTTTGTGACTTGAGATTACTAAAGAATTAAATTAAAAGAGGATTTGCGCTAATACATTGAAAATTTTAATGTGGCCTATGGCCCATTAAAATTTCGATTTATTAACTCTTTTAATTTACTTTTGTCACATAAACAATATTGATTTCTTCATTTACCACATTAAATTGATTGCCTAAGGGATAATTAAAATTCAAATTTAAAGTACCTTGGTGTCATTAGTGTTAAATGTAAAATTTTTATTTTCATGGTATTGATTTCTCTATTGGCAAGTGCAAAAGATATTGCCTATTGGAAAATGATAAATTATTCTATACCTAATCTCTTAGTGAAAAATATTTTAAATCTAGAATACCTTGCATGTTAGAGTTTTGAGCATTCACACTTACTTGTTCATGATCGTCACTTTGCCACATATATAAATTACTTGGGATATCTTGTCTCTGTTCAGTCTATGGTTAATTGCACTGGTCTATAATCATTTCTATCTTGTGGTTGTGTCTTGTGTTTAATCTATTCAACTTAGTTGACCAAGATTTATTCTAAATTCATCAGGTTGTTAGTTGTCCATCTTTAAGTCTCCTAGAGCTTGTGTTTCATAGGTTATCCTCATTCATTCACCATAGGGACTACCCCCCTTGACTTGTCTAGGAGAGAGTCTAAACGGAGTGAGTAAGTATTAGAGTGACAACCCTTACCCTGTGCGTTGTTGCGGTGCCTAGACACCTTGTGCGACGACAAAGTGTAAGAGGAATCTTTTATGACGAGTCATTAAAGTGTGTAAGATAGTGTAAGAAGTGCGTAAGAGCATTAAAGAGAGAGAGGAATGAATCCATTAAGAGAGAGAGAGAGAGAGTAACATATGTATTAATTGAGGGGAGTTACATATGACATGATTGAGAGACTTGAATTTCTTTTTAATAATAATATAATAATATCATAAAGAGGATAATAGTAATAATAATAATAGTATTGATGATTAAGTTAAAAATTAAACAATTGAGATTGATTAAGGACAAGTTAAGTGATTTTCCATTGTATATATATGATTACTTATTGGTGGAAAGTGATTTACTATTTTTGGAAAGTCATGTTTGTAAAGGTAGACACGACTTTTTATTTTTTGAAAGTCAATTTAGGAAGGTTGGAAATGAAATTTTATTCAAGGAAATTCATCCTATAGCTGTCAAATTTCAACACTCCTCCTTAGCTAGGGAGGAATTTCTTTCTGATACAAGGATCTTTGCTATCTTTGCTTTGGAACAATGATGTTACGATCTAATGAAGAAGAATCATCATAGGGGAGATACATCCATCACCCTATACACATTTGGGGGGATCCACTTGTCAACACATGACAAGGATCTCAGACATCCAATGCTCGTCACTACTTGGGGGGATCCACTTGTGAACACATGACAAGGATCTCACACATCCAAGGCTCATCACTGCTTGGGGGGGTCCACTTGTCAACACATGACAAGGATCTCGCTCATCCAAGGCTCATCACTGCTTGGGGGGATCCACTTGTCAACACATGACAAGAGTCTCACACATCCAAGGCTTATCATCCATGATCACTCTCTCTAAGAAGGGTCACATTTGTCAGTCCAAGCTGCTCTCTAAAAATCAGGAACTTTCCTTTCAGCAAAGGCTTGGTAAGAATGTCAGCGAACTGGCCATCAATCGCTATATGATGAAGTCGTACTGCTCCTCTTTGCACCATATCCCGAATATAGTGATATTTGATCTTGATGTGTTTGGACTTGTCATGGAACACAAGATTTTCAGTAAGTCGAATCCCACTCTTATTGTCACAGTAAATTACTGTAGTATCCAAGACTTGCTCAAACAACTCTCCAAAGAGCTTCCTTAGCCATACTGCCTCACAACTAGCCATGCTAGTAGAAATGTATTTTGCTTCAGCGGTGCTAAGGGCAACAACATTTTGTTTTCTGCTCATCCAAAGTATCATGGAAGATCCTAAGCTGAAGCAACACTTTGATGTGCTCTTTTTGTCAATAGAGTTACCAACCCAATCAACATCAGAGTATCCATGTAGCCTTATCTTTGCAGTATATCTCAATCCAAGATTGATGGTCCCATGTAGGTACCTTAACACATGCTTTGCAGAAAGCCAGTGTGCATGAGCATGCTTAATCATGTATTGACTTAGAGTATTGATTGCAAAGCATATATCTGGTCTAGTGTTCACTAAGAACATCAGTGCCCCAATCAATTGACGACACTCAGAAGGATTAGTCAAATCAGGGCCTACAACTTTACCACAAAGCTTCTTGAAATTCATTTCCATTGGAGTATTCATGGGCTTACACTCAGTCATGCCAAACCTTTCTAGTAGTTTGACAACATATTTTCCTTGAGAATGGAAAATCTCACTAGATTTCTGCTATACCTCCAGGCCTAGAAAGTAGTGCATCAAACCAAGATATTTCATTTCAATTTCAAAAGCTAACCCCCTCTTACACTAGAGAATAAGAGGTTCACTACTGGTCAGAAATAAATCATCAACATATAATACCAAAATCAAAGGCATACCTTGGACTGACTTAAAGTAAAGATTTGGATCTGCATTGCTTCTGGTAAAACCAAGCTTCATCAAGAAGCTATCTATGTGAGCATACCAAGCTCTTGGAGCTTGCTTCAAACCATAGAGGGCTTTCTTTAGGCTACACATTAGTTTTTGGATCATGTACTTCAAAGCCTTGTGGTTGCTCCACAAATACTTCTTCTTTAAGGAAGCCATGCAAAAAAGTAGTCTTCACATCCATTTGGTGAAGAGACCATCCTTGGCTAGCAACTAGAGCTACAATAGATCGGATGGTGATGTAACGGGCAATAGGTGCAAAAATTTCGTCATAGTCTATTCCCTCTTTCTGAGAGAAACCTCTAGCCACAAATCTAGCTTTATATTTTTCAATACTGTCATCAACACCATGTATAATTTTATACAACCATTTAGAAGATACCTTGGGGCCTTGGAACCACTTTCCATACGTCATTATGAATGATGGATTCATATTCTTCAGCCATTGCATCTTTCCACACTTGGGCCTTTACAACTTCTTCAAAAGTGCACGATTCAACTTGAATAATGATGCTCATGGCTACAACATATCCTTGGAACCGACAAGGTTTCTTGCTTTCTCTGAAAGTTCCTCTGGGGGCAGCATGTTTATCAACATCTTGAAGAGTGTCACGAAGCCATAAAGGTCTCCTTTTAGAAGTAGGATCCAAAGGATCCATGGGCTCCTTGGGCTCCATGGGTTCATAACAAGATCAATTTTAGCTTCAGGATCTTCTTGTACTGCAAGTACATCATCTTGACTACCAACATTAGCAGGAGGAGGAGGAGTGTATCTTGCTTTTCCAAGAGCTGCATCTTCATCACATGTAACATCCTTGCTAAATTCTATATTTCTTTGACCAGGTACATATATTCTGTAAGCTTTAGAATTCTCACAATTACCAATAAACGTACCTTTCTTACCGGAAATTTCCAACTTGCTCCTTTTCTCTTTTGGGGCATGGAAGTAGACAAGACAATCAAAGATCCTCAGGTGCCCAACTTCGGGCTTCTCGCCAGTGAAGACTTCTTCAGGAGTCTTGTTGTTTAGGGCATTGTGAGGAGATCTATTTTGGACATAGACAACTGTGTTCACAACTTCTCCCCATAGAAACTTTGGCAATTTCTGATCATGCAACATAGCTTTGACCGCTTCCATGATAGTTGTATTCTTTCTCTCGGCCACACCATTTTGTTCTGGGTTATATGGTACAATGGTCTCTTTTCTGATTCCAACTTCTTTGTAGAAGTCAATGAAATCACTGAAAGTGAACTCTCCTCCATTGTTAGATTTGAAAATTTTGATCTGCTTTCCAGTTTGTTTTTCTACTAGAGCTTTGTAATCTTTGAACATGTTAATAGTTTGACTTTTATTTTTCAGAAAATAAATCCATCTTTTGCGAGAAAAATCATTCACAAAGATAATATAATACAAGTAACCACCAATAGAAGCTATAGGCATTGGTCCACATAATTCAGAATGTACAAGATGCAATACCTTACTGGTTCTACTTTTGCTTGAAGGGAATAGTCCATTCACTTGCTTTTTGCTTACGCATCCTTGGCAAACGCCATCATGATCAGATCTGATTTCCAGCATTCCGGAAACCATCTTTCTCACATGAGGTAATGCTTTGTAGTACAAGTGAGCAAACCTTTGGTGCCAAAGTTCACTTTGATGATTGATGTCATGGATTAGTGCATGAATAGGTCTTCCATTGATTTTGTATAGATCTTCACATCTATCTCCTAGAGTGAGGGCATCTCTTATGTTGGATCTCGATGGCCAAGAGAGAACTTTACCATTTATGAAAGCAACTTTCATTCCTTTATCTTCTAAAGCTGATATGGACACAATTTTTTCTTTAAACTAGGTACATATAAAACTTCTTGAAGAGTCAAAGTTTTGTCTTGATCCAGATGGAAAGAAACATAATCAAATCCCTTTATGGGATATGTAGAGTTATCTCCAAGAATGGTCTTCAAATCTGTCTCCCTCTCAACCAGATTAGAGAGTACTTCTTTGTAACCAGTAAAGTGCCTTGAAGCACCACTATCAACTAACCAACTATTACAAGAATCTGTAGGAGATGAACTAGAAAGAGCAGAAACAAGAAAGTACTCTGATTGAGTCTCAACTGCATTATTATCATACCTTTGGTTCCTTGAGGAACGATAGTTTCCTTTGCAAGCATAATGAACTTCTCTTCTTCTTCTGTAATCAAATTTGTTGGGGCGATTGTTGAAGTTGGATTTTGACGCTCTTTTGTTTTATGAACAGTCATGAGCATAGCGGCCATGCTTGCGACAGTGGTAGCATTGGACTTTTGATAAGTCTCTAGTCCATTGAGAGGAGTTGTTGGGAGCAGACTTTCTCGAATAGTGCATTCCTCTTCTTCCTTTCTTCTTCTTGCCTTGTACAACAAAGGCAGTAGGTTCTCCCTCCTCATGCTTGGGAATTCTCGCTCTGGAAATCATTTTGGCTTCTTCTTGACTGGACTTTCCCAGGAGCTCATCAAATGTGGGAAACTTGTCATTATTACTGATGGTAGTAATAAAAGTTTCCCAAGAAGAAGGAAGACCTCCAAGCATAATCAATACTAGTTCTTTATGGGAAACAATTTCACCAGAAGTTTGACAACTGATCTTTGATTTTCGATATCCCCCTGAAGTATGGTTGAATGGTTACTCCTCTGTTCATCTTAACATCCTTGAGTTGGTTCTTTAGATGAAGAATTTGACTCAAGTTGTTCATTCCAATCAACTTGTCATACATTTCTTTGACTTTCTTCAAATTGGAAACATAAGTGATGAGGTGGTCTTCAAGAGAGTCAAGGATAATCCTTTTAGCCTGAACTTCTCCTTTCTTGTATTTGGCCTTGATAGCAACATTGGAGTTTTCAGCTTGTTCTACTACCTCTCTTTCAACATACTCTACAACATCATGTTCCTCAAGAGTAATATCCAATCTGACCTTTCAAGGGAAGAAGTTTGAAGCATCAACCAATTTCTCTTCACTTTTGAAGTAGGAGGAAGACATCTTGATCTGCTCAAAATTTCAGTAGCAAATAAAAATGGACAACAAGAGATATTTCAACTGTAAATGAGATATTTTAGCAGCAAAATGGAAGACAAATTTAAGCAGAAAATGAATAATAAGTAGACGGAACAACGAGAGATATTTCAGCAAAAAGAGAGTTGTAAATAGAGTGGACAACAAGCTATATTTCAGTAGAAAGAAAGCTGCAAATAGAGCGGACAACAAGCTATATTTAAGTAGAAAAGAAGCTGCAAATGGAGCAGACAAGAAGCTACATTTTAGCAGAAAGAGAGTTGCAAATAAAGCGGACATCAAGTTATATTTCAGTGGAAAAGAAGCTGCAAATGGAGTGGACAACAAGCTATATTCAGCAGAAAGAGAGCCGCAAATAGAGCTGACAACAAACTAGATTTCAAAAAAAAAAAAAACTGCAAAAGAAGCAGAAAACAAGCTATATTTCAACAGAAAGAGATCTGCAAATAGAGCGGACAACAAGCTATATTTCAGTAGAAAAGGAGTTGCAAATGGGGCAGACAACAAGAGATATTCCAGCAGAAGAGCGCTGGAAATGAAGTTGATAGCAAGAGATATTCCAACAGAAAGAGCGTTGGAAATGGAGCTTGTCTTCACCAAAGCTCTGATACCATGTTGAAATTATGATGTTCTATGTTGTTACAATCACTTAAATCCAGAACTTCTTTGTGCTGCAAAATATGTTAAGTAATTGTAGATAGAACATAAACCATATAAACCATATGCACAATGGAAGACAATCAAGCAATCAATGAGATACAGAGAAGTTAGGTCAATGACCTAGGCAAAACACACAAGTGAAGAAGTTCACCCAACTCTGAAGAAGATCTTTGATAGCAGTGGTTGATGCAAACACTGAATCACTTTTTCTCTCCAAGATCTGTGCTTGCTCTTCAAGAGTCTCTCTCTCTCTCTCTCTAGACTCTCAAACTCTCTCTTTCTCAAGTTTGAATTCTCCTTTCACAAGCACAAGGAAGTGTGTCAAGTGAGGATGAGAGGCACAAATTTATAGGAAGAGCGAAGAGGTCAAATTCACGGGGGAGTAACTCCTATGCCTTGAGGAGGAGTTACATACCAAAATAGGAGTGCAACTTATGCCATAAAGGAGAGGAGTGTAACTTTATGCATCTAAGAGAGAAGTGTAACTTATGCATTAAAGAGGTGTAAGAGGAATTTTTTATGACGAGTCATTAAAGTGTGTAAGAGAGTGTAAGAGCATTAAATAGAGAGAGGAATGAATCCATTAAGAGAGAGAGAGAGAGAGAGAGAGAGAGAGAGAGAGTAACATGTGCATTAATTGAGGGGAGTTACATATGACATGATTGAGTCTTATGATTGAGAGACTTGAATCTTACATCAAAACCAAAACCATCAACCATCATCCAGATTACATCTATGTTTTGGGTATATCTAGAGTTTGATTACAAAGATATTTTGCTATTTTGGACGTAGAGGGGTCATAATGGACCACCAACTGCTTTAACTCTCTGATGGAGTCTCTGCTACACTCTGACTGTGTCTGCAGATAAATTTGACCTTCTCAGAGGCTCTGTTGTCCTTCTCGAACAGGTGGAGTGTTGTATGGATGCAATTCCATAACTGCTAGGTACGTTTAACTGCTCGAGGCACGTCCTTTTTCCCTTGGCCATACTATGTTGAATGTGGTAGTTGAAGATTAACTGCACAGAGTACTAGATTTTGGCCTCCTTCCTTCGGGAGCATGGGATAGGCTAAAGACACAAACAATATGGCGAACGAATGGAGGAGAAAGATCGACCGTTGAATCACGTAGATCGACGATGGGAAACGATTTGCAGAGGGTATCGAGAGAAAACAGGAGCGGACAAACGTGAGCTGTCGGATCGCGAGCAGGTAGATCCGACAGTGATCAGGGGTGGAAGCTGCATGGGGATTAACATCCAGGGTCGGGCGAGACAGGCGGTAAGCGGTATTGCCCGCACTGCTTACGGGGGTCGGGCGGTAATCGTACGCGGGCTCGCAGTACGAGTCAAGATGCGACGCGTGGCAGATGGGTCGCGGGGATAACCGCTTTGGGAAAAGCGGATACCGTTGGATCAGGACATCCAACGGCTGAGATGGCGGCAGGGGTTTAATAACATATGTGACAGTGAAACGACGGGTGGGCAACACACGGTCATGTGATCGCTGTTTCATAACCATTTAGACTCGGTGCTCGGTGCTAAAGAAATATGGGTTTATGCAGGGTTTAGAGGAATAAAATAGATGCAGCGAGGTGAAAGGAAGTAAGCGGGGGAAGAAAGAAGGGCGAGGATAATCAGTGTAGACCATCTCTGAGCCAGCAACCAAGGACCGAGTTTATTCCTCCTCCTCGAAAATCAACTACATGTAGCAGAGCTAACAATCTCTACGAAATGAATTGTACAAGATGAAGATATCAGAGGAAGGAATAGCTCCCTACTTCATGAAGATCTCTGAGATGAGGGATCAACTTCAAGAGCTAGGGGAAGTCATGTCTGATAGAGAAATGACAACCGTAGTACTCAATGCTCTACCTGAGGATTGGGGCAACTTTACATCAAGCATAAATGGCAAGAAGGAAGCCACCCCACTAAGTGAAATGTGGTCCAGTTGCAAGATAGAGGAAACAAGACTTAAAACAAAGGAAGCTGTGAGATCAAAGGAGCAAGCATTTGCTACCATGGCCAAGAGAGGGAAAATTTGGCGAATTTGGTCCATGCAGAATAAACAACAAAGATATGTCCAAAGTCTAATGCTATGGATGCCAAGAATATGGACACTACAAGAGGAATTGTCCTAAACTAAAGAAGGACAACAATAACAAAAGAAAAAGGGAAGAAGCTCATGTGACTCAAGAAATGAAAGAAGAATACAAGAAGCAAAAGAAGGAAGATCCTCTGGATCTCTAGTATGACTAAGTCTACTTCTTTACTTAGGTCTTCTTTCAAGGTTTTGAGTAGGATACAAGCATGTAGGAATAGAATAAAATTGCATGGGTAGAAACATCTTGTAGAATCTAGAAGCATTATGTACATAGAGTTCAAAATACTCATGTAGAAGGAGCATTTATAATAATAGAATAAAATGCATGGTTAGAAATATCTTCTAGAATATAGGAGCATGCTAGATATATCTCAAGATATTCATGTAGAAGGAGCATACCTAGAATAGGACCTAATCCACAATGAAAGAAAATTGATCATGATTAAGAATCTTAGAAGACCTCCATCATCGAAAGGAAAGAAAACATTTGTAGGGTAAGGGTATTTAAGATCCCATGATGGAATCTGTTGGACACTGAATCGTCTAAGGGTTGGTGTGGAAGTTGAATAGCCTAAGGAATTCCAAGAGACCTTGGAATACGAAACCAAAGGTCATGTGGACGTACTATAAATGCATATCATTTGTTAATTATAGATAGACTCTCATGCTTATCTTAATATTCTGTTGCTGACATGTATGTGTTTAACATGGTACCAAAGCGAGCGTACTCCTGCCCTGCTCCAATTTGAGCCACTTGTGTTGTGGCCTCTCTGTGCATGTCAATTCTGCATTCCTGCAGATAGAACTCCCATTATTGTGTGCATGCTTATTTCATGCTTCACACTGTCCGACTGACCTCTCTTAGCTTAGATTTGTGGTGGGTTCTCTATCCACTACCTCAAATAGCAAAAATGCACCTGCCTGGACTGTTGATTTGGGGTAGCATCATATGTGCTCTAGCCACGAAATTTGGTGGAGAGGTTAGGGCACATGAGATCTCCAATACCCAGAAAGGGTTTGGGCAGATTCTAAACAGATCAAGAAATATTAAAATAATTAATATTTTTAATGGAGTCCCTATGTCTAAACTTAGGGAAAATAAAATATTAATGTGTATTAATATGAATTTGTGTTAGAATGGTCCAAAAGACATGGATCAAGCTAGATCTAATCTTAGTAGTTGATTAGGGACTTAATCTCAGCCGTTGAGATGTCAATAAGAAAAGTATAACAAGAGGCTTGAGGGTCAGTTGGAGAAGTACACTAGATGATCAGTGATTCTATTCTCTAGAGCGGGGTTTGCTAAGAGAGATAGAATTAGTGGTCGGGAGAGCAGCTGAGGGGCATTGAGTATAGAGAAACAAAGAAGGCAGAGATTGTGCTGGGGGAGTAGCGAAGGAGCCAAGGAGGGTGACACAGAGCCAACAAGGGCTCACACAGGGCCACGCGGAGCTAGCCAAGTGCTGCGCAGAGCACTAAAGGGGTCAGCGCAGCTGACGCAGAGGCTCCCAGAGTTGATGCAGGGCCTCCTGGGGCTGACACAATGCTAGAAAGGGTGACGCAAGGCCAGCATGAGACAGAGAGGGGCTGACGCAATCCAGTTTGGGCAGACGCTGGGGTTACAAAGCAGTTTTGTGCTGAGGAGCTGCCAAAAGGTTTTTTCCGAGGTTTTAGCCAGGAGATTTCTCTCAAACTGTGAGGTATAGCTGCTAAGGAAATTCTCTGTTGGGTAGGCCAGTTTCAGTACGCAGATTGTACTTTGATATTGCTTAATAAGAAAACCCTCAGATAGCTGCACGAATTTTCCCGTTGTGGGTTTTTCCGGGGAAATTGGTCCAAAAATAATGGTGTCATGTGGTGTGTTTGTTCTTATTTCTTTTAGTTGCTGATCTGTAATATGTTAAGCATGCATTGGTGTTTATTTTCAGTATTTACTTTGTAAATAACTTGTTAAAGAAAAATAACGAGTAGGTAGGAATAAATCAGAAAAAGTGCATGAAGGGTTTCTAAACTAAGTAAACTTAGAAACTTCAACATGGTATCAAAGCGTGATTGTAGATCACAGGAGGACTAAGAGACATCAGCCGAGCGGAGCAATAGCAGCAGCAAACAGCTGCCTTGAGGTGACAAAAGCAGTTTCTAGTAGCACAGAGGCCAAGAAGTGTGACACAAAGCCAGCCAGAGCCACGTAGAAGAAGCTGGGAGCTGCGCAAAGCCTCGGAGAGGCTAGCATTGCTGACGCAGAGGGCCAGAGGGCCGACGCAGGGCATCCCAGGGCTGACCCAGTCCATAGAGATGCAGTCGCTGGGGTCTAGAAGGCTGCAGGAATATTCTAGAGTGGAGCTGGTGAGGTACTATAGTCAGAACAGTACCTGACAGAGCAGGGCCAGAGGAGTTGTTATTGAGAGTTTCTAGTCGAGGAATCCGGATCAGCAGTGCAGTCGCACAAGACGATCAGAGTAGGGGGCATCTCGACAAGTGGGAGAAGGATTTCCAGGAGGGAAATCAGGACTCAGAGGGAGTCCAGAAGAGAACTTCCAGACGGGAAGTAGAGATCCAGAGGAGTCGAACAGAGAACTTCCAGCAGGGAAATAGAGGAGTGTCATGGCACTACACGGGGTAAGAGACCAGGATAGATTGGACGGAGCATCGAACTTCGCAATCTGGAAGGCCAGAATCTTATCAATGCTTTACAGGAATCGTGTTAAGAACTTCACCTTGAAGGTTGTAGCTATCCTAGTCGACCCCAATGATAACGACAAGTACGAAGAGGTGATGGCAAGGGCCAAGTGCATTATCCTTGACAGGTCAAGGATCATGTGGTACACATATAGCTGAGAAGGAAACGATAGTTGAAATGTGGAAGGCTCTCAAGAACTTGTACTAGCATACTTCTGTGCGGAGAAGAATGCTGCTCGAGAACCAGATGAGGTTGTACTAGATGAAGAAGTGTTAATCAATTGACACCTTCCTCGGAGGACTGAATGAGATCCGAGACCAGTTGACTGCTATAGGAGCAACACCAGATTAGGAGCATATTGTGAGGACAACCCTAAATGTTGTCTCAGAAGATTGGGAAGCGTTTTTCCTGGGCAAAGGAACTCTCCTACCTTGGGACGAGATGTGGGCAACTCTTTGCCAGGAATAGATCAGACGACAGTCAAAGACAGGTAGGAGCAACAAAGGGATCAAAGTTCAGTAGGAGGAGGAGGATGTGGTCCTAGCATCTGAGGGAAAGTAGGAGAAGCGGAAGAAGAAGGATCTCTCCAAGATTAAGTGCTTCCATTGTGGGGAGATGGGTCATTATGCGACCTAGTGCCCAAGGAAGAAGAGTAAGGGAGAGTCTTCAGAGACTAAGGCAGCGCTAGCACGGGCGAAGAAGGAAGTTTTGACAGACGATGATTGTGCCATGAATGCACACGCACCACTTGAACGGAAGTGGGGAGACATCGAGTTGTAGTCAGGAGGACTACAGGCGATGAGGGGCAGGATCCTTGAGGTACCCAGCCTCTTGGATTAGACCTTGCTACGGGAGCCCCGACGAGGAGTAGTAGCACTGGCTAGGTGGGTAGAGATGGATGCAGATGGAGCGGCAGATAGAGCTATAGTGCAGGTGTCCGGAGACAACGCAGAGCTAACAGGCTGCAACAGTGCGAGAGGCACATGAGTGTTGCACCAGTGCAGAAAGGCACAAAGAGGTGTGCAACGGTGTGAGATGCAGGGAGTTGTTGCAGCAGCGCAGAGGTCAGAGAGGGAGCACTTGTCAGCGCCAGAGGCAGCTTCAGCATCGGAGGGTGTTTCTAGTCCAACAGGGAGGTCAGTTGGGAGATCAGTTACTTCTCAATAACTGAGTTGCAGTGCAGCAGTGGGCAACACGATGCAACTTGATGAGAGGAGGTGCAGTGCGGATGCAGTGCTGGGAGAAAGGACCAGCAATAGCACGGAAGCAGAGGGAGCTGTCATACAGATGCAGCAGTGGTAGTGGTGGAACCATGGGTAGCAGTACAGGAGGCAGTAGTGCAGAGGATGTTGGGCAGGAAGGCCTAGCATCAGCACAGGTAATGATGCCGGATGATCAGAGTAATACTCAATGAGGAGTATTGCTAGAGCACAATCCTCGCTAAGAGGGAGTTTTGATTTGGGGTAGCATCGAATGTGCTGTAGCCACGAAATTTGGTGTAGAGGTTAGGGCACATGAGATCTCCAATACCCAGAAAGGGTTTGGGCAGATGATAAACAGATCATGAGATATTAAAATAATTAATATTTTTAATGGAGTCCCTAAGTCTAAACTTAGGGAAAATAAAATATTAATGTGTATTAATATGAATTTGTGTTAGAGTGGTCCAAAAGACACGGATCAAGCCAGATCTAATCTTAGCCGTTGATTAGGGACTTAATCTCGGCCGTTGAGATATCAACAAGAAAAGTATAAGAAGAGGCTTGAGGGTCACTTGGAGAAGTACACTAGATAATCAATCATTCTATTTTCTAGAGCGGGGTTTGCTAAGAGAGATAGAATCAGTGATTGGGAGAGCAGCTGAGGGGCATTGAGTACAGAGAAACAGAGAAGGCAGAGATTGTGCCGGTATAGTGTAGCACAACAACGAAAGAGGGTGACGCAAAGCCAACAAGGGCTCACATAGGGCCACACAGAGGCAGCTAAGGGCTGCGCAGAGCACTAGAGGGGCCAGCGCAGGTGACGCAGAGGCTCCCATAGTTGACGTAGGGCCTCCTGGGGCTGACGCAAGCCTAGAAAGGCTGATGCAGGGCCAGCGTGAGATAGAGAGGGGTTGACACAGTCTAGTTTGGCAGATGCTGGGGTTGCAGAGCAGTTTTGTGTTGAGGAGTTGCCGGAAGGTTTTTTTTCAGGGTTTCAGCCATGAGATTTCTCTCAAACTGTGAGGTGTAGCTGCTAAAGAAATTCTTTGT
Organism: Pinus taeda; assembly: GCA_000404065.3. Classification (NCBI taxonomy): domain Eukaryota; kingdom Viridiplantae; phylum Streptophyta; class Pinopsida; order Pinales; family Pinaceae; genus Pinus; species Pinus taeda. Next base: position 68,612 of record APFE031092531.1, read on the forward strand.
TGGGTAGGCCAGTTTCGGCACCCAGATTGTACTTTGATATTGCTTAATAAGAAAACCCTCAGATAGCTGCAGCGGTTTTCCCTTATTGGGTTTTTCCGGGGAAATTGGTCCAAAAATAATGGTGTCATGTGGTGTGTTTGTTCTTGTTTCTTTTAGTTGCTGATCTGTAACATGTTGAGCATGCACTAGTGTTTATTTTCAGTATTTACTTTGTAAATAAATTGTTAAAGAAAAATAACAAGTAGGTAGGAATAAATCAGAAAAAGTGCATGAAGGGTTTCTAAACTAAGTAAACTTAGAAACCTCAACATGGACTCTGCACCTGAATGCTTTTCGTTTGATAGAAAATCGAACGACCTTTAAAGTCTGTGTTGCATGGAAGACTGAGATGACCACGGTGAGTGCCATGAGTGAAGTATGTATTGCAGCCATACATATTCAATTCATATTTTGCATTGAATGGTATTCCGTGTTGAATGGTAATGTGTTGACTGTGTTTGGGATGAACATTATGTTGCTTGACATGGAGTGATTGTCATGCGGTATTACTGTGTTCATAATACTGCATTACCATGATTGTTTCTTGGTTAACACCTCTCCCTCCATGTTAATACTCCTGACTCCGCACCATAATACCTCCTTTGTGTCAGTGAAATTATCAGTGAAATTGTGTTGGGATGTACACCACGATTGTACATAGTGACTGTGGTTGCCTTGAATCATATTAGTATATACACCGTCCAGTTATATGAACGTTGCCCCTACTGCCACATTAGAGGATCTATGGATTGCGACTTTCTCGTCCACAGGTTACTTCCCAAGAAGCTCGAAGCCAAGATCGAAACCCTTAAGTGGGCTAGGAAGCTGAACAGGCGAAATTGATACTTTGCTAGAGGCTGGAAATCCTTCCAACTCGAGGTCCAGCCAATTAGGCGACAATACACAGTAACCGTTGGATCAGTCGGATCGATGGACAGGGTTAATGGAAGATGAGCGACGAAGATCTTATTTCAGGAGATTAAGTTAAGAAATGGACGAATCACATCAAGGCACGTGTCAACAGAAGGGTGGAAAACGTGCAGAATAATGGAGCAGTCTTCGTAGGCGGTAAGCAGTATCTCGCGCACCCTAAAAGCTGTAATGGTATTTTGCAAATTCACGTGATTAACTTGAGGGGTTGACACGTAGCACGAGAAAACCACTTTTATCGCGCGCTCTCGACTTGTTATGCATCGTGCAAGATTTCATGCGAGATTACGCGATAGCCATTGGATCAAGCGGGATTGATTGACAGTGGTGAGCGGGTGATGCGATAGCCGTTCGATTAGACGGGTCAGATCTGATGGTGATCGCGTCGGAAGATGCATGTGAGTTAATTTAAATTTCGGATGCGGTAAGGTTATGAATTGGGGTTTTAATTCCTTTCGGTTCCGTGGAAAATTTGAAGGTTTGCCATATACTGGGTAAATTAAATAGTTCTGCTATTTTAGCAGAATGACTAAAATTGGAGGTTGAGGCTAGTTGGCGCGAGTTATTGCGCGATAACTGTCGGATTGAGGAATGAGATCGACGACGAAGATTCAATGCGCTAAGGAGAGCATCAATATGTGTGCAAAGTTTTGTGGAATGGAAGAAAGGTAAGGTTTAAGTGTGGGCTTCCGTGGAGTTTATTTGGCCAAGAAAGATTCGGGTCCTTGAACAGAGCCAGACTCAACCGAACATTTTGTGGACCCCTTCACTAATGTACAAAAGTCTATTTCATTCAACCATATACTACATAGTAGAAAAATAATTTTTGGCCTCTCCAAAAACTGTTAGCAAGAATATTAATGTGAAGGATAAGATTGTCTGAAATTTCAAATACCTCTGCTATGTCAGTGACAATCATAGATCTTCATAAGTTTTCGGGTACAACCTCTTGAATAAAGAGTCCACTTGTTCTTTGCGTGTTATTCCAGTCAGTACAGGAGGAATATCTCGAACGAGGACAACAAATTGTTCTGGTTGATGCTATCTTTGGCTAAGAAGGATATTACAAAGTCGACTTCCATCCAGTTGAACAATAGTAGAGGTAGGTTATCGACAAGAGCACAAAAGCAGTACGAACTATTATGTGACTTTCTAGACTAGAGGATATTGTAGTAACATTGAATTGTGAGTGAATGTTGCTTCTTCTTCATTGGTTAATAGTTGTGATCGATTTCTTTAAAGTGTAAGTTTGATAATGAAGAAAATGACCAGACTTGATAATGCATTAGAGTTGTTAAATACTCTGATACATTAGAGTTGTTAAGCAATGGCTCTGTTACCTCTAAACTGGAACGTAGAATATCTCCTCAAATGTGCATTAATTCTCTATTGAAGCATTGAAGTTTGTACACTCGTCCGTTGGATAAAATGCTAGATTGTGAACACATATTGTCAAGTTGAACGCATATTTTCCCTAAGTTTAGACTTAGTGACTCCATTAAAAATATTAATTATGTTAATATCTCCTAAACTGTTTAGAATCTGCCCAAACCCTTTCTGGGTATTGGATATCTCATGTGCCCCAACCTCTCCACCAAATTTCGTGGCTAGAGCACGTCCGATGCTACCACAAATCAATACTCCCTCTTAGCGAGGACTCTGCTCTAACAATACTCCTCACTGAGTATTACTCTGATCATCCGACATCAATCCCTCGGCTGATGCTAGGCCTGCTGCCCACCATCCTCTGCACTGCTTTATCCTGTATTGCTGTCCAGGTTTTTGCCACTGCCACTGCTGCATCTGTACGACAACTCCCTTTGCTCCAGTGCTGCTGCCCATGGCTTTGCCACTGCCACTGCTGCATCTACACTGCATCTCCTCTCATCATGCTACATTGTGCTGCCCACTGCTGCACTGCAATTCAGTCACTGAGAACTAAGTAACTGATCTCCTAACTTTGATCTCTCTGTTGGGCTAGAAACCCTCCTGATGCTGAAGCTCCCTCTGCCACTGACAAGTGCTCCCTCTCTGACCTCTGCGCTGCTACAACAACTCCCTGCATCTTGCACCATTGCACACCTGTCTGTGCCATCCTGCACTGGTGCAACACTCCCGTGCCTCTCGCACTGCTGCAACCTGCTAGCCTCGCGCTGCTTTGGGACTCCTTCCTATAGCTCTCTCTGCTGCTCCATCCGCATCCATCTCTACCCACATCAGCCAGTCTTGCTACTCCTCTTCGGGGCTCCCATAGCATGGTCTAATCCAAGAGGCTGGGTACTTCTCGAGGATCTTGCCCCTCATCGCCTGTAGTACGTCTGACTACAGCTCGATGTCTCCCCACTTTCGCTCAAGTGGCGTGTGTGCACTCATGGCGCAGTCATCATCTGTCTCCACTTCCTTCTCTGCGCTTGTTGGCGTTGCCTTAGTCTCAGAAGACTCTCCCTTACTCTTCTTCCTTGGACACTGGGTCGCATAATGACCCAGCTCCCTTACTCTTCTTCTTCCGTTTTTCTTGCTTTCCCTCAGCTGCTAGGGCAACATCTTCCTCCTCCTCCTTTTTGACTCTGATCCCCTTACTGCTGCTTCCTGCCGTGGTATGCCATTTGATCTCTTCTTGGTGAAGAGCCGCCCACATCTCCTCCCAAGGTGGAAGGGTCCCTCTGCCTAGTATACTTTGGACAAATACCTCCCAGTCTTCTGAGACTGCATTCATGGCTGTCCTCACCATCAAGTCCTGATCCAGCGTGGCTCCTATGGAAGTCAACTGATCTCTGATCTCATTCAATCCTCGAGGAAGGTGTTGATCAGTTCTCCCTTCATCTGATATGACCTCATCTGATTTTCTAGTAGCATTCTTCTCTGCACAGAAGTATGCTGGTATAATTTCTTTAGGGCCTTCGACATCTCATTTGTCGTTTCCTTCTCAGCAATGTGTGGTACTACATGGTCCTTGACCTTGTCAAGGATGATGCTCTTGGCCCTTGCCATTGCCTCCTCGTACTTGTTGTTATTAGCTGGGTCAACTGGTATTGTTATCATCCTCAAGGCGAAGTGCTTGACACGATTTCGGTCAAGTACAGATAAGATTTTGGCTTTCCAGACTGCAAAGTTTGAGGCTCCGTCCAGTCTGTCTTGGTCTCTTACTCCGTGTAGTGCCATGTTGCTCTTCTACTTCCCTCTTGGAAGTTATCGATATGATTCCCTCCGAGCCTTGATTTCCCTCCTGGAAACCTTTTTGCCGATGTCGAGATGCCCCCTACTCTGATCGTCTGTGCAACTGCACCACTAATCCAGATTTCTTGGCTAGAAACCCTTGGTAGCAACTCCCTCCTCCTTGGCCTTGCCCTGTTAGGTACTGTTCTGACTACAGTACCCCACCAACTCCACTTTGCAACTTTCCCACATCCTCCTAAACCCCAACAACCTGAAGGTGAGAGCTCCTAGGCTCTGCGCAATCCCGGCACCAGCAACTCGACCTCCTCAGCCAACTGCGTCAGCCCTCCTAGCTTTTGTGTGAGCCTCCCTTTGCCTCCCCTAGTCTCTCCGCTGCCTCTTCCTTGCTCACCCTTGATGACGCAGGCACTGCGTCACCTTTCCCTTGTTGTTGCTCTCCTAGGAACAACTTCTGTCACTCGGGACAACTGTTTTCTGTTGCTATTGCTCCGCTCAGCTGATGTCCTTAGTTCTTCTGTGATCTGCAATCACGCTCTGATACCATGTTGAAGTTTCTAAGTCTACCAGTTAGAAACCCTCCATGCACTTTACTGATTTATTCCTACCTACTTGTTCCGTTATTTACAATGTAAATAATGAAAATAAACACTAGTGCATGCTCAACATATTAAAGATCATCAACTGAAGGAAACAGAAACAAGCACACAGAATGACACTATTATTTTTGGACCAATGTCCCTGGAAAAACCCAATGTGGGAAAACTAGTGCAACTATTTGAGGGTTTTCTTATTAAGCAATTTCAGAGTACAATTTGGGTGCCAAATCCGGCTTACCCAACAGAGAATGCCCTTGGTAGTAGTACCTCTTAGTCTGAGACAAACGTCCCGACTGAAACCCCGGATAAATCCTCCTCAGCATAGAAGATCATCATCTCCAAAATCAGCGAGATAGAGGATGAGTAAAGGGTACCACCAAGGAAAGTCTAAGGGTCTCGAAGTGCAGCAAAGAAGAAGGGAAGAAGAGCGAAGCTTTGGATTGTTTCTAGGGCTATAGGGCTAGAAACAGTCACACGTGCAAAGAAAAAGGAGCACTGTATGCGGGTATAACAGCAGTAACATAAGAGTCAAGAATCCATCTTTGTTTGGGCTAGATCTTAGGCCTACAAGGCCTTTCACTTAAGCGAAGATGTCCCTCTCTCAAGTGAAGATAAAATGAGCCTAAAGTACAAGCTAACCTATCACATGTCTGAGGATTTAGGGCTGCTGTACAGTCATATTAGTTTGCACGCATATCTCAAGAAGTATTTCATTGGAGCAAGAAAAGGGTGTCTCCATAAACAAAGGACATCACCAAGAATTGAAGAAGGAACATCTCATCTAGAAGCTCACATAAGCAAGGTCTATCTCTAGACAAGGAATGGAGAAGAAGGTCAATGTGATGGGGAGCAAATTGCCCGAAGAAAGAAGACTAAGTGCCAGAGAACTAAGTGCAGAAAGAGGAAGGACTTGTCTTGTGCTTGGAGGACATCCTAGTCAAGGGTCTAGGGTTTGGCATTGATCAATAAAGAACCTTCAATAAGAGAAACTTACCAAAGGTTTTTCTTCTCTAAGAGAGAGAGGTTTTGGGCCTTGGCCCTGGCAAAGAGCCAACATTTGTGTTCTTGTCTTTATGTTTTTGGTAGCAATTTGATGAAACACACACGCTAATAATAAGAAGAAGATCCAGCTAAGATAATTGTAAAAGTGTAAAAGTGCTTGACAAATTGTTATCAAGTCAAGAAGAATCCTAATATACACCATTGCCCTTGATTCTTCAACATTTTCTTAGTCATTAGGGCCCGAAGTAGAATTATTTTTTGTGGCTAACTTTTGTTTTTGCAGGCCCTAATTCACTTGGAAGAAGGGTTAGTGGGCTGATCTCATCGTACCTCAACCATCTAAGGCCATCTAGCCCTAGCCATGAGGCCTAGAGCCTCTTTCCTACTCTGCCGCAAGCCTCATTGTTCTTCCTAGCCCTAGCCGTAGCACCTGGAGAGCTAGATCCATCATACATATTTGTTTTATGGCTGATTCATTGGTGTTGCAGGTCTTTTTGAAGGGTTACAAGGCCAAGATATCAAAATTTCCAAGACGCGTCTTGTTATCTAGTGTTGTACAAGTCTGATCCATGATTTGCATATGTATTTGGGCTAACAATTTGTGGTTGCAGTTCTCTAAGAAGTCTGCTCCTTGTGTTTCAAGCTAACCTCTTGTGAGTGTAGGCATTGGAGGAGTGCTCTCTCTCTTGGGTAATCCCCAAGCTTGGCATAGGCTACTAAGGGTTTGCATCTCCATCCCTCTCTTTTCACTGTTAGAGTTTACATCAGATCTGAAGTATTAACAACAGTGGTCTAAATGACATAAGTGGTGGCATATAATCACTAAAAAAAGGTCCTAATTCTAATCTAAATAATTTTAAGATCCTAAATGTGATTCACTAAATAACTTGAGAGTAAATATATCACTGTTTTACCTCTTTTGAAATTGAAATATTGGGTTGATATCATTGTTAAGGAAGTCTGATAAGATTTGAAGCAATTGTCTAGGACTTAATTCTAATAAGCCTCATAAGCCTAAAAGTCACTTGATGATTGTTTAAAGTTTTTGCCATTGGAATAGTGATTGTTTTCAAGTGGATTATGGGACTGCTATTATGCAATTTGTGGGCTGATCTATGACAGTGATATATTGCAAGAAGAGCTCTTGAAATAGCCTTGTATTGTATCTCATACTTTTTTCTTGCATCATTGCACAACATTGCATTGGAATTGAAGGATATAACCTTTCACAATCAATCTTTAATGCGCCAAAGTAGAAAGCCAACTTAGAAAAGCTTTAGGAATTAATGTCAACACCTCAATAGGTAGCTATTCAAGAAAGTTTTATGCTTAAAAGTTGCCAACAATAACAACAACAAATTGAAACGGAAGGAGTTTCCTCTTTTATAGAGGAAGCATCATCAATCATCTCATTCAATAATATTTACTATCTCCTTAGATCTAGCCTAGTAGATCTCACATTGGACATGTCTACTTGGGTAGTTTCAGCAATATCAATGGAATAATATATTCAACTTTGGTGGAAATATGAGATTCAATCACTGAGGGGGGCCAGCTTCCTGTTGTTCCATTTCAACTTTCTTTGTAGTTTTTCATTCAATATCTTTTCCCTGCAAATATTTTTTTTCTTTGTTTCATCATTATTCTCAAACATGTTTGGTTAATGCTTTAAATACATTTTTTTTTATAGTTTCCTTGTATATGTTTCATAATATTTGTTTGCTTATGTTTCAGGTGCACATGTAGAAGCTATTATGAAGATGGGGCCAAGGCTCCAGAAGTGGAGTGAAGAGCCTGTTGTCACAGCATTGACAGCAAGTCTTTTTAAGTTGGATGCTGGGCAAGATAGAGCCTTTGCAAATTCAATCCTTCTTCGCCTTGCAGACGCCTTTAGAACTGGAAATAACTTCACAAGACTGTGTATTGAGAAGGCTTTGATTCTTGAGTTTAAGAGCCATTGCTATAGTGAAACTGGGGGTAAATATAAAGGTATTCTTACAAAAGAGAGAATGCCTAATCATCTGGAAATGTTGAGGAGAATTAAAGAAGTTGTTAATAGTGGTGATGTTGTGGCCAGGGCCTTAGCTCTACGAGTGCTTGGTTGCCTGGCTGATCTTGCAAAAGATAGGGCAGATATACACAGACTAATAATAGATGCAATGGATTCTCCTTATTTGTTGGAGGTAAGCATAAGAAACTTAATTTTTAACGGGTGCATGCTTCTGTATACTGATATCCCAGGCTTTGTTCATGGCTATCTAGGCAAACGGTTAATTTATCTTTTATTTTGAGATACTTGCAGTGATAAGAGGTTAATGCAATTGAAGCTCACTAGACTGTTTCTTGTGCAATGTGCTATCTTAGAACCCACCCTTGTTGTTTGGTAGGATACTCGGCACTGAATTCTTCTTTATAGTCATATGACAGGGTATTGACATATTGAAGTAATGCTGATGCGTTAATTACTTACATCCAAGCTTTAATGAAAATAAGCTGGTGTGTTGGATGAGAACAAATTGCACTGCAAACATATAGCTGATTCATCTTAAAAGATTGTCATCTTGACATTTCAAGTCAAAGACTCTCTGTTGAGCCTATATTGATTGTTATGTTGGAAATACTAAGAGTGGGAGGGGGGTGGAGGCTGAATCAGTATTTCAGTTTTTCTTACAATTTAATATCATAAAACATTAACCAATAACATCACATCAAGGAACACAAGATATATATATATATATATTTTAAGGGTGGTTCACGGACAGAGTGGCCACTACATCCACGGGAAAATCTAGCTAGATCAACCTGAAGGGATCTACCCATTGGCCAAACTAGCAAGACCTAACCCCAAGGGTGTCGAGGAGATTTGACCTCGTGACCTCCCGATAATTGAGGTGCTTAGCAACAGGGACTCGACCAACTGAGCTGTCCCTTGGGGCTTTGTGTATATATATATATAAATATATATATATAAACAATTTATTTATTTCTCGAGGGAAGCTACAACTTCCGGTTTACTAGTGACAACTGGAAGGGCTACAACCCTTGGTTTACCAGCCCCTATTGGAAGGAGGCGACAACCTCCTGAAGGAAGCTACAACTTCCTTGCCTAGCACCACCGTGCCACCCTTTACAATAAAAGATAGAACAAAAACTCTTTGGCTCCCATACCAGGGATAATGACCCAATTACAATAACTTTCAAACACTGCTATTTCTTCTAAGTTATTTACAACATTAGGTCTGCTCCTTGAATCTCCAAATTATATATTGCTGTTACTTTGACTTCTAATTTTCAATACTGTCCAAAAGAAAAGTCACACCTTCTATAATCAGGCTTAATGCTTGCCTCATCTCAAAACAGGCTGAATGAACAGATTCAAGGGAGGCCTAGTTCTGCGTCAGGAAACTTGGATCTGCCTCTGAAAACCTCAGAACAGGCTTTAGTCAAGATCGAGTTTTCCACAGACCTGTGGTCTCAACAGACCCTAATTGGGGGCCTCCTCCACGCGGTCTCAGAAGCAAGCCTCAGAAATTTGGTGCAGAAGTCTTCAAATCAGGCCTCAGGAAGGCCAAAGTTTGTGCCTCATGGAGGCCAAATTGTGACATAGATAGGCTGAAAAATTTCTCAGAAATGTGCCTCAAATTTCCTTCACACACAGCTTCTCAAAATAGTCTTGTCAGA